>JARHVA010000446.1:5282500-5452673 GCA_037957365.1 Torreya grandis | reverse complement strand
ATAATATTTTCTCCCCACCATCAAAAGTTGACAACTTTTTGAAATCATGAGTGACAAATTTCATAATAGCAAGAAGAAGAAGTTAAAGTGTAAAATGATAAAGGAATTAGAAGTGAAGATAAAAGATCAAAAGAAGTAATGTGAAAACTTTTTGAAAGTAAGTATAATATCCCTAATGAATTTAATGTCACAATTAATTATGAAACAAACAATGATAATATACCAAATTTTAAAAGTATAATTGTCAATTTTGATAGTATACCAAATTATAATGCAAGTCCACATTTAATTTTTTTTTTTTTTTTTGATGATAATAGTATGCATGATGATTTAAATTACATGTAAACACAAATTTTTTAATGTAAAAATCAATAAAATATTATGAAACACTATCGAATGAATAAACTAGTAATGAAGAAAATAACATGGAAACACCAAATCAATTAAATTTAACACTAAGAAAACCTCATAGGATTTAAAATAAGGCTCACATTTTAAATTGAAATCAATGAAAACATTTTGAATCCAATTCCTAAAAAATATTTGAGCGACATATGAGAAGCAAAGTTGAATGAAATTGGGACTAGCACTTTGAAAAATTAAAATAAATGCGAAGATGTGAAATGTTTATTACATTGATGAAAGTGCATAAGATGAGACCTATATTGAACACCCTAGGACTAATAGCATCTAATATTGATGGTGTAAATAATTCAATTGATGAAAAAATTTGTAATCAATGCCATCAAGTAGGTGTGAAGAAATGCACCAAATATGTAATGTTTCTTGGTGCATTATTACAACTTCTTTGGTAAGTTGTTAAATGAAGAATAAATGATTGATTATGCAAACAAGCCAAGCATTTCACATAGATATAAAAATATTAATGAAATCAACTTAAATATGTAGAAGACTTGATGTTTTACATCTTGATTCTTCTCTAGACTTTATAACTTATTGATTAGTGGATATTATGGTTGTTTGTTTGGTTAATTACTATTTTGATCAATTGAATTTTATATAGTGATGTATGGACAGTCATATGTTTCTTGTTTGCATGATCATTAACTTGTTGATTTAGTTGTAATTTTATGTTATGTACATGATTATTTAGGTCATTACAATAGTATGTTATGGATTTTATCTAGATTCAAGTTAACTACCTTTATTGTTCCAAAGTGGTTGTAGGATACATTCCATCCCTTAGACTATGAAGGAGGGGAGTATATGGAGGCATTATGGGATGATATAATGAAAATTGAGAACACTACACACACCATAAATAGTATAATATGACTTTCAATCATTATTTATTTTAGATAACTTGTAGTTGCTTTTAGTTGTTATTATGTTGGTTTCATTTGAATCTAGTTGTGTGTTGCAAGTATATGGTTTAAATTCTATGTTTTCTTAGCTTATTTCAAGTGATTATGTTTCCTTAAATCATGATTTAAAATCTTTCAGTGTCCTTGCTACTATCTATGGAATGTGTGTGTATGTTTTTGGAAATATCAGTGTCTTGTTTACAAATGCATTGCTATAAAAAAAGGGAACTTAATTGTTTTTTGTTAATTGATTGTTAACTTAACTAGTTACAAAGGTGTGGTTAATGTTATTAGGCATGATCATAGTGTTTAGAGAAATGTGATAATGTTTTAAATGATATTTGTGCTAATTCAATATGGTTATGGGAAATTATAATTCTTAATTGATTATTGTGAAGTCGATGTTAATATTCATAATGAATAAAATGATTATTATTTTAATAAGTAAGGTTCATAAATTATGGTTAAGTGGGAATTGACTTGTGTTAATCAAGCCTCTTTTCTAAATAAACACTTCATTTTGGTTTTACATGGTAAAAATGTTTAGTCCTAACCATAATTTTGTAGTTGGTTTTTCATGCAAAGACTTCTTTGTCAAGATCATAATCAATACAATGAGTTCTAGCTAATAAATTAGGAATTTATTTAGCATGAAAATAACATGCATGTAGATAAAATAGGAATGAAGATATGCCTAGTAAGGACACAATTTAAAAATAAAAATAAAAAGCCAAAGTGTTTGAGTAAGTTTGGAGAATGGCATTACCACTTTGGCATAGTTTTGATCTCACTTACCAAGTAGGGTTTTTTTTTTTTAAATTCATAGATATATTATATGAATTAATTAAACAAATTTGTTAAATTATTTTAGGGTTTTTGTTTTTTAGTTAGTATTAAAGTGTATAAAACCAGGGTTATATACCTAGCATTAGAGATGGTTCAGCCATCCACATAGCCATGTTTATGACTCAAGAAACCCTATTAAAATGGCTATGAAATCTTAATTGGTTGCCAAAAACAGTTAATTTTTATGGTTTTATTAAAAGTTGGTGAAGTTTATAAAGACTAATAGATTTAGTTCAATCATGGATGAGCTTTGTAAACATTACCAGTTATGTTTTGAAAGTAGAAAAACCCTGTCATGGATGTCTAGGGAACTTGTGAGTAAATGGATTTATTATTTTGAAGTTTTATTATAAATATATCCTTGATTTAAGCTCAATATTTAAGATATAGTAATGAATCATTTATTCATTATACATATTTATAATAGATTGTATTTATGCTTGAATAGGGTCAAAATTTCTAATGAAATACCCAGACTAGGGCATGGTTGTGAGTTATACTAATCTGAGATGAAAATAATTATATGGATTTAAGTAATTTTAAAACCTTAGCTATGTTTGGTGATATATTTTAAGTCGATTTAGTTCAAAATAATTCATATTCTAAGTAGAATAACTTTATGACTAGTTTGATTAAATTTCTAAGTTGTGCATAGGAATAACCATAAAATGTGTGTGTGTATACACACACACACACACACACACACACACATTTATGGTTATTCCTATGCACAACTTATAAATTTAATCAAACTAGTGATAAAGTTATTCTACATATATATATATATATATATATATATATATATATATATATATATATATATATATATATATATATATATATATACATATATATATATATATATATATATACATATATATATATATATATATATATATATATATATGTATATATATATATATGTATATATATATATATTACATATATATATGTATTATGTATATATATATATATATATATATATATATATATATATATAAAAATATATATATATATATATATATATATATATATATATATATGTATGTATATGTATGTGTGTGTATATGTATGTGTGTGTATATATATATATGTATATATATATATATATATATATGTATATATGTATATATGTATATATATGTATATATATATATGTATATATATATATATATGTGTATATGTATATATATATATATATATGTATATATATGTATATGTATATATATGTATATATATATATATATATGTATATGTATATGTATATGTATATATATATATATATGTATATATATATATGTATATATATGTATATATATATATATATATATATATATATGTATATATATATATATATATATATATATATATATATATATGTAGGTATATACATGTATAAAATAGGTCAAGGACAAGTTCACAATGACTTAATATATATGTATGTATGTATATTATGAATAGGTTTATAGTTGTTTTAAATGCATATACAATTGTGTTATAATGTGTTCAAAATGTATGGAAATTCTAAGTGGTGAATTACGTGGTGATACACTTATATCTAATCACATAAAACCTGGGTATACACTAGATAAGTCGTGGTTCTTCTATTTACATGTAAGATTGAATTTATATTGTAATAGAATCCTAATAAGATTTAATGTCTGACTATGAGAAGACTCGGTAATTCACTATGGTTATATTGTGGAGTTTCATTTTGTGTAAACCTATTATATACACCCCCACTTGTTTTAAGAGACCTTAGAATGTGTTATTGCAACCTTTAAGAGTACAAGTATATAAATCCATTCCTATATTTAAATGTGTGTGTGTGTGTGTGTGTGTGTGTGTGTGTAGATGTATATGTATAAGTATATGTATATGTATGTGTGTGTGTGTGTGTGTATGTATATGTATGTGTGTGTGTGTATATGTACACACACACACACACACACACACACACACACACACATATATATACACAATTAGGTCTAGTTGTGACTATGTGTCATTTGAATAAATAGGTTAATATTTATTGGATTTATGGACCAATAACACAATGGTTATATGTAATTTAAATCTTAGTTGGGTATTATGTGTCTGCAGGATGACCCTTACCACTTGTTGAGATAAAAATAAATATATCCTTTCAATTATTAAAATCTACATATATAAAATTGTGACTAGGTTTGTTATGACCATATACTATTTGAGGCACTTAGTTATGGATTGTGAGTTGTTTGGAATTTATACAAAGTTGTATAACTAGTTTATGAACTTTAATTTATATTAGAAACTACTTCAATTTAGTAATATAAATGAGTAATCAAATATGCATATGTTTATATGTGATACTTATAAACCATTCATAGATTATAATTCTAAATCAAGTATACCATATTTAGATATGCATATTATGTTGGATGATTAAACATGTTGTGTTATATAATAGAGATATATGAGAGCATTTGGTTACTTGAATTAATAAGATAAATTTAGATATGAGTATAATGGATTCAGGGGACCTTTAATTATGAAGTATTTGGGAATAAATACAGATCATATTAATGCTTGTTAATATTTGAATAAGCTTATTGGTGCACTTTTGTTATATGGAAATAAATTAATAAGCTAAATAATGTTATATGGATGAATAACATTAAGGAAAGAGTTGCATGTAAATACTTTAGTGAACTTGAAGTGTGATACTAGTTTTACCCAAAAGATATGACTATTTGAAATCTATTTATGTATCTAATTTTATTGTGCTATAAACAAATTAGATGTTTGGGATTATTACATTGTATTTGATGGATTAAATTCATGTCTATGTGACTTTCTTGTATTATCACATAATGTAATT
Source organism: Torreya grandis (assembly GCA_037957365.1). Lineage (NCBI taxonomy): Eukaryota > Viridiplantae > Streptophyta > Pinopsida > Cupressales > Taxaceae > Torreya > Torreya grandis. Next base: position 5,447,642 of record JARHVA010000446.1, on the reverse strand, counting down.
TCTAGTGGGGAAAAAATCATTATGAAATCTGATGATTTTAATATTATTAAATATATAAACCAATCTAGTGTTAATGACCCTAAATAAGTGAGTGATATGAATTCCACTTACTTAACTAGTGTCAATAATACACAGAGATGGTGTAATATTATTGAGTGGTGTGTATGAAATTGTTTGATCCTTGAGATGAAATAACTATAAGAAAACTATAGCCAAAGTAGTGTTTATGGTTAAACATTGTCATTTCATATGTTTGATTTATTTTACATGTCTTGTATGATATCATGTGAGAATGGGTTTATTTAAAATATGTTATATGTAATAGTTATCTTATAGCACACAAGTTATCATTTTCACTCTTGATTCTTGCACCATTATTATCTATCCATCCATGAAGGGAGGGACATTCTTTTGTTGGGATATTATGCAGGGGCTCAATGGTCTATGATTTGTGTGAAAAAGTACTCGAATGATGTTCTCCCTCACCTTAGTAGTAATTCATTAGATACTGCACTCATGATTACTAATGGATGAATCAAGTTTAATGAGACTCACATACTTCATGGATCATTGTATCATTTTAAATTATTATTAAGACATGTACTATTTAAAACTATAATTTTAGTTATAATAAACCATTAAAATAGTTGGATTTAATTTTATATCAATAGTGGATGATTTTTAAATCTAAACGTATGATTTAAATACAATGTTTATTTTTATAATTAGAATTGTACATGATTATATGATCATTAGCTAAATAGATTACCTCTAGACCTTGATTATGGTTAACTTAAAAACTAATGTATGTAGTAAAAGATTAGTGTGTTATGGTTTCAGTGTGAGGGAATCTATATATTGAATTAGAGTAAATGTTTCTAAAAAATTACCTTATTCTAATAAAACCTAGCAGCATTGTTACATTATGGTATTAGAGCTGAGTCTCAAAATCTAAGACTTAATGAGTCCACTAATGCAAATGTATTCTCTTATTAACTAAGAAGAAGAATGGTGTGTGTTAGACCTAGATGTGAGGGTAATTAAAACACCAACCCTCTAGTGGATCTAAATCAATTCACCACTGTGTAAGATGCAAATTTGGATCAGATCCTCACATCCATGCATAAAACTAGGGACCAAGTCATAGCCTTAGAATAGGTAGTGCATGGGTATGCTGAGGAGAATATTTAGGAAGTACTTGAAGAGCATCCTGATGAGAAAAAAAATACTTAATAACATAGGCATGAGGAGGTTCTATAAGATGTGAGGGATTGAGTATATATAGAGGTGGCACAAGATATGAAAAAGGTGAATCCACCCAAGTTCGATAGAACTATTTTGGGAGATGGAGCTGAAGCATGTCTAACAGAGAAGGAAAAGTATTTTAAAATTTAAAATTACTCTAAAGCTATTAAAGTAGTATGGGGAGTATATCATCTTGTTAGATAAGCAGTAACATAGTGGGCAAACATAAAGCTCAAGATGAACCTCGACTCTACCACCACTAGTTGGGAGTAGTTTTTGACATTGTTTAGGTCATGGTGGCTTCCTCTATTATATTTTGATCAAAATCTAATGAGTTTTAAAACCTTAAGCAATGAGACCTTTCTATGAAAGAATACTAAGAATAATTCACTAAGATCCTAAATTTTGTTCTATAGTATTATGCGGATGAGAGGTTTCACATCAAGAATTTCATTATGGGATTAAAACCGCAAATTGGTTGTGAGGTGGATGTGCATGGGCCATCTACCATGGATCAGGTCTTTGAAAATCTAGTTAATAAAGAGTAGAATATGAAATATCTTACTCAGGTTAGAGACAAATTCAAGTCCTAAAATGACTTTCAAAAATAAGAATTGGAAGAGGAGTGGAGACTCTAAGAATTAGTTTAAGACCTAGAATGCTAGGTTCAACAATAGCTCAAGAAAAAGGAAACTTGGAAATGGTTTTCAAGGGAGGCTTCAAGGGGAACCAATAGTTAAATAGAAGAGGAGAACCTATAATATGTTTCATTTGTGGAGTTTTTCATTACGCTAAAGAATGTACTCAAGTTAAATTAGAGGGTAAGAACAAGGGTTCTACTTCACAATAGGGAAACTTTCAATAGAGGATTCATGCAACTATTGACAATTATCAAGCTAAACTCCAAGCTTCTCCTATTATATTAAGAGGTATTTTGTTAGATCATCTAATTTCAATTTTGATGGACACTAGTGATACTAAATTTTTTATTTATCCTATAATGCTTAATAATTTTTATATAAAATCTAGGATTATGGTAAATGAATGGTTTAGTACAATAAAGGAATGAATCAAAGGTTAAGGTTGATAAGTGTCTAGTGGAAATAAAGATCAAGTTACCTTAATTCAATACAATAGTGGATCTATATGTTGCACTACTAAGGTCATGTGATGTCATCCTAGGATTAAATTGGATTTGCAAAGCATAAATCTAAGGTTGATTGTTATCTCAAGAAGGTAGAGTGTCAAGATGATGTTGGAAATTAGACACAGCTTCAAGGTAAGAAAAGAGAGTTGAAGCTTAGGTAAATTTTTGTAACTCAACTCAATAAGGATTAGAGAAAAGGATGTCATACATATATTTTTAAAATAAATGAGATGGAAGAATATAAGGAACTATCCTTTTAGGATTATCCTTTTCTTAATAACTTTTAGCATGTTATTCCAAAAGAATTGTCAGGATCACCACCCAAATATGAGTTTGATTTCTTAATTACCATAATATATGGATCTAAACTACAATCCAATACACCTTATAGGATGATAACTAAATAATTGGTTTATTTAAAATCTAAAATACATGAGTTATTATTGAAAGGGTTGATTTGAAACTAAGTGTGTCACCATGGGGTGCACCATGAGTGTTCATTAATTAGAAGGATGGTACTCTTTGCCTATGTATTGATTATAGGATGTTGAAAAAAGTGACAATCAAGATCAAGTATATGTTACCTTACATTGATGAGCTCTTTAATCAGATGTGAGGGGAAACAATTTTCTCTAAAATTTATCTTCTATTAGGGTATCATCAACTAAGAATCTGAGATGAGGATATTATAGAAATAGCATTTAGAACTCAATATGGGAATTATGAATTTATAGTGCTACTATTTGGGTTAATAAATGTTCTTATAGCATTTATGAAACTCATAAACAGTGTGTTCAAGGATTATCAGGACCACTTCATGTTATTTTTTTATGGATGATATCCTTATATATTTTAAGAAAGAGGAAGAACATCTTCAGCATCTAAAACTCATTTTGCAGTGGTTATAGAAGCACAAATTGTATGGTAAGTTATTCAAATGTGTGTTTTTATATGGAAAGTACAATATTTGGGACACATTATCTCCATAGATAGAATTTTAATTGATTTGGTGAAGATAAGAGCCATAATGGAATGGTCAATGCCTAAAATTTTGCATGAGGTAAGGAGTTTTATAGGATTAGTAGGTTATTACATGAAATTTGTTCCAAATTTCTCAAAGATAGATAACCCAATTACCTCTCTTCAATAGAATAATCAAAGTTTTGTTTGGTCAGACAAGTGTGAAAAAGCCTTTTAGGATATGAAAAGTATGAAAAGGAGGCTTAATTTAGGTCATATTGGAGTAACTAAGATCATGGCTGAGACAAGACCTCTCTATTTTTGGAAAGGAAATTAAAAATATGTAGTGGATTTTGTATCTCATTATTTAGAATGTTATCATGTAAATGCTGAGCATGTGCATCCAGTAGGATTGTTATATCCTAATGATATACTATAATGGAAGTGGTAGTTAATTGTCATTGACTTTTTCTAATGTTTATCATTATCATGGAATCAACATGATATGATCGTGGTGGTAGATGAAAAACTAACCAAAGAAGCTCACTTCATACCAAGTAACCTAACTGATGATGCAATAATGCTTACAAAGAGATTGATGAAAGAGGTGTACCCATTGCATGGATTTCCAAAAAATATCATTTATGATTGAGATATTATAATGACCTATAGGTTTTGGTTGACTTTGAATTCAACCCTAGGCATGTAGTTGAATTTTAGTACTGCAAATCACCTAAAAATAAATGGGAAAATAGAGAGTTAACCATATTTTAAAAGATCTCATTTGAATTTATTTAATGGATCATTAATACAAGTGGGAGGATTAAGTTCTATTGGTTTAATTTGTGTACAAAAACTCATACCAATTAGTGTCAAAAATGTCTTTGTTTGAGGCATTATATGGAAGGTGTAGAACACCAATCAAGACAAGTTAGAAGATAGAGTACTCTTTAGACCTAAAATGCTCATGCAGATAAAATACCAAGTTAGAAAAATCAGGTAAAGGTTGGCTAAGGCCAATGATATAAATTAAATTTATGTTGATTTAAAAAGAATAGCAAGGCAGTTTTCTGTTGTTGATAAAAAAAATTATGGGTTAGGCCTTAGAAAAGCTTGATTAAGTTTGGTAATCAATGAAGCTTTCACCAAGATATGTGGGTCCTTTTATCACCAAATCTTGTATCCTAGAGGAAATTTTAAAATCCCCTTCTATATTTTGGAAATATGGGAATACTTCTAGGTATGTGGGTTTACCTATAGTAGAAGTAGACCTCTAGGTTTAAGGGCTAGATCCTTGAATATGCCTTGAAGTTTTTATCACTAAACTAACTATTTTATTGTGGGAAAAGGGATAGAAGTATGCATGAAATAAATCTATTCTAAGTGGGTGATAAATAAAAAGGATTTCCACAATACCATTATACTTATTTTAGTAAGAAACAAGACCTACAAACTAGCTTCAAAGTCCTAAGAGATTATAATATAAACATTTTAATATAGAGGTGATATGTATAAAAAAATCAAGGTAGGTTAACCATAGGGTAGATTTCACACTCTAAGGAAAATTTTACACTTGAAAGGATCCATACACACTATTTACACTCTATATGACCTGATAGAATAGGAACTCTTTCATAAACATGAAAGGATAAGGAGAAGTAAGGATATAAATTTATCACTCAACATCACCATAAATCACTTTTCACACTTTGAAAAAAAATTCATAAACTCAAAACAAAATTTAATTTATTGTTCAAATGAAAAGTACAATATCAATCTAGTAGGGCTTCACCATTCATAGAGTGGAATTAGTCTACAAGATCCAAAAATGCTACTACTTATAGAATTTGAGAGAGGAGAGAAGAAAATGAAGTCTAAGGGTCACAAAAACACTTGTCAAGTTGAGAAAGGGAGTTAAATTTGCATGAGAAAGGAATATAAATAGACCATGTAAGATCTACTTATAAAAATGTCCCTCAAAGCATGAAACTTCTGAAATATGGTGTAGGACTCTTCATTTGCTTATCTAGAAACTACCTTCATCTTTTGGCCTTCCATGAGCATTCCATAATAGACTCAAGGTAGGTGAGATGATTTCACTATGATGGAGGGGTTATAAAAACTCTCCAGCATGTATTGGATGTGTCCCTAATTATCAAGATTCTTTGTCCAAGTGTTCTCATTGCCTGTAGCCACAATCATTTACCCTTCAAAAGGTATTCAATTTTCTAGTATAATCCATATAGGGGAGCGTATGACACTTTTCAAGTGTCCTTATGCCCTTATATTCATTAGGTAGACCTTAAAAGGAATATCATGTGGAGTTTTCACCTTCTCACTTGGTGGTCATTCGTTGTTCACTATGCTAGTTTCGACTAGCTAAGATGATTGTGCTTGTAGAGATAGTTTTGAGCTCTCCTAAAGTAATAAATGAATATTGGGAGTTAGGATAGGTCCCGATATCTATCCCAAAATGATTTTTATCTTTTAGAACCCCTATGTACCTACACAATACATAAAATTATCAATAAAACCAATTTTACACCCTATTTATACAAGTAGGATGGAAGCCAAATTTATGAGAAATAGCCTTGGGGAGTCTTATGCAAGGTACAACTAATTTCCTACTTAGACTATCCCATATAGATGCCTCTCCTTCATCTTTCCAATCAGGTCCTTAACAAGGGTTTTGGAGTGTTTTAGGTAGTTTTATCCCTTAGCATTTGTTCATAAAGGTCTAACATTGAAACCCTAAACAAATTCCACTAGAACATTTTCCTGAACCCTATTCACCACCTCATAGCTCTTTGAGTTCCCATGTTAATCCTCCATGATATTGTGGGCTCCCAAACTTGCCTTCTCGAGTTCCTTTTTTCATTCTGCATACTCTAAGATGTTCTTAAGTCAAGAAATTACTTATCTATTTATTTCCCTATAAATTAAGGGTTTTAACATGCCTCATATCTCTATATGAACATATTTCAATGCTTTATAATGCTTATTTAGTGTTATAAATGGGAAGGATCCCCATTTAGGCATTAGGCCTAGACTTAGCCTAATAGAGCTTGATTGCATACTTGTAGGTTTGGTCCATCTTGTCTAGTTTCTAACCCCTATGAGACTAGATTAAAGTTGTTCCATGTCTAACACATCTTACTACATCTCTTTTCAATGTTCTAATAATCCTCAACTCACCTTTCTATTCTTTCATGTTAAACCTGTAGGGTTTCAACACTCTGGGAGTGCCCTCTATCTGAGATATAATAGAGGTAACTTCCCCTATTTTATTATGTGATTTGAATACATGAGAGGATTTAATAGGTCATGGATACCTTATACAAAAAATTTAATGGCTTTATCTCATCAATAGTACCTTCAAATCTCATAAAAACTAAGACAAACCTTTTGAACACTTATTAACTATAGGGTTTTGTCTGTTGGTTATAGGTGACCCCTGAACACTAAGCCTTTGCTATATTTATTTATTATGATCATAAAATTAGGTTTATACCATCATATTTTATGTTCTTTCACACATGTTTGTACTCACAAGTTTTTCCAAATCTCTCACCTTGCACTCTTCATGCTTGGTAGGTCTAGACTGCAGGTTATAAGAGTGTGTTGCTTGCTTCAAAACACCATACCTATAGGTGAACCCTTATATATTAGACCTTGATTTATTTATCATCCATATCATATAAGTATCCAATTCCATCCTACAATCATTTGGATCCATTCATATAATGCTCATGTTCTAGCTCACTGTCAACTACAATCAATTATAGTTGACCCTTCTTAAAGTAACAATGGATCATGTAGTTGTCTATGCAGGATTTGGAATCTATGTCACATGATATAGGATATATTTTGAGTTATTTTAATTCACTTATAACATTTATTTGATCATATTTGCATATTTTTATGTCTAGGTCTATATCATGAGACTTTAGGTACCTACAGTCAACTATAGGTGGCCTTTTTGAGAAAATGTACACCTGTAGGTGTATATATAGGTCAAAAACTTAGTAATCCAACCCTTACCAATGATATTTGGAGTCATATTGAGACTTTATTCTCAATATTATCATTTAACATGGATACATACGTCTATAATACTACTTTGGATTGTGAAGGTCATTTGAGGTTCAAAATTTGTAAAAAACACTGAAAAGTTATAGTGAAAGAATATCAAGAATAGAGGCCTCTAAACAACATGTTCATATAGTCAAACACCCACTATATTTTTAAATTTTATAACCCTATATTAAGGCTAAAATATAGTACCATTCCCTATTATCTCATCATATGGCAACTGTAGACACCTAAAAAGTGTCTTAGTCACTTTCCCCCTTAGTCCATTTCTAACCTATTCCTAACAATTACTAATTTAAAATAATTAACTTATTTTGAATTAACCCCCCTCCTTGGACACATCACCCATGACACCTCGCCTGGGACACCTCACCTTGGACTAATTCTCCTCCTATGACTCACTCAAGATCTATTCCTAATTCTTCTAACCTCCTAACAAACTCCCATGCGTATTTAGCACAACCCTTGGCATTCTTCAACAGATAGGGCACTTGGCGGATAAAAAATGGGCTTGGTGGCTCATTTTGCCCGTTATAACCCCGTCGACATTGGCCAAGTGTCGACCGACGCTAGCGGAATTGCCGACGTCGGTTATACTTAACCAGTCTTTCAAACTCTTTTGAGCATCAGAAATCAGAAATCAAAAAATCTTTGAAAGCGAATCAGGAATCCTAGTCTTGGACTATCCGTCAATCTACGAAATCTCTCAATCGAACCTCCCACTCTCTCCCTCAGGTGCAGCAACAGCTTTAAGGTTCTCCCTCAGCAACAGGTTCTCCATACAAGCTACATCAACAGCAGGTACGAGAATCATCGGTAGCACACCTTCCACAAGGCACAGGTAAGTATATTGTCTGTGTTCTTATTCTCTTTTCAGTTATTTCTTTCAAGAAATATCTCCCTAGACTAGACTGTTAATCAACCCAGACCTGAATCTTGATTTGTCCACCTTCTTGTTTCTCCTATCCTCTCTCGGATCATACATTCTACCCATTTAACCTGACTCTCAAACTCAGACCCCAGACCATTCAACCAAGCCCAAAACTTTGTCCACAGACCAAAACCCTGATCAGACTCTGTCCACAGACTACTCAAATAAACCTAGACCCTGACCAAACTCTGTCCACAAACCACAGACTTAACCAGACTTCGTCTAAATACCTTTGCCTCGACCGACGCTGGTCATTACCCCAACCGACATCGGCGTATTAACCGACATCGGCACCTTGACCAACCGACGCCGGTAGGCTTACCGACGCCGGTGACTGTCATCAATCCGATAGCTTCTTTCAAGTAAGTATTTACTTCTCTTTTTCATTCCATTTCTTTATCATTTCGATTCTTCATTATTCAGCTATTTATCAGACATTTCTTTCTGTTGACTAGTGGGTTTATATCCCTTAAGGAAGTTTTCATACTTTTGGGATCAAGCTTTTGCTTGAAAACCCACCGTCTGTCCATTTAATGTCCTCTTTTGTCCAAGCTTTCTTTCTTTGCAGGTGTCATTCCTCCACAGCCAAAGAGGAGTATTCACAGCGTCTGGATTATGGTGTGCAGACTATATCCAGGTACACAAGCCTTGACCATTCTTTTTTTTAGTTTCTCTCATTTGAAATTGAAAGCAAAATTTGAATAGAAACATTCTGGCATGCCCGATGGGACACCTTTAGGGCCTTCCTTGGGTTCCCCTTTCTTCTTTGTTCATTTAGTTGCATTAGGTTTCTTAACCTTCACCTCTTTCTTCTTTTCTAAAAAAAATCATAAGCAGGAAATAAAAAGAACTCTTTCTTCCTTTTTCTTGCATTTCTAGACTAGTAAAAAAATCATTCTCCTCAACCCTTTCTCCAACTTGTCTTCATTCCAATTCAATATTTCGATTTGGGGCTTTAAAATTTACTGCATTCCATTTCTTGCTTTCTTGCATCTTCTAGTCCACACTTAGTAATCAGTAAAATGCATATTGAATAAACCGTAGATCACTTGATGTTACACTACCAGACCACGTGCACTCAATAAAACATCAAACTCACTTGAGACAAGGCCTGATTGGGATTTCATCACCCAGCGGACAACCTTACCCAACCCGGCAATCCTACTTGGATTTCACCACCAAGGGGAAAGCCAACTCTGTTCTCTGGCAGAATCTAAACTATAGTGAAATATATTTTGGCTAAGCAAAACCAGCTAACCACTGGAATCGTGAAGTGAGGGGAGCTTGCTCCTTAGCACCAGGCCTGTACGGAAGCTAATACAGATTCTTGAGCGACTTAACATACCCGAAACCATCTTTAGATTACCTATTCTAGGATCCTTCTTACAGCCAACTTCCTCAAACATCATATTAAGGCATAAGCCACACGATCTTAATAAAATTGTTTCTAGGGATTTAACGCTAGGCTCTGTCTGTCATCATCATATTTTTTGTTTTTATCTATCTTTTTTGAGCTGGTAAGGACGTCTTCTCCATTTCCAAAAACTTTTTTTTTGAGTTTCTGGAAAACACAGTAACCGACATCGGTCCAGTAACCGACGTCGACAACTTTTCTGTACCGGCATCGATCATCTGACCGACATCGGCAGTATTCTTCACCGACATCAGTTTTTATACCGACGTTGGTCTCTGTCTATTTTCTTTTTTCTAAAAATAGCAAGCTTAAAATCCAACTTTCTGACTGTCTAAACATCCATTCTAGTTTTCTGAGACTGACAGAACATAGTTTTCTGAAACCTAACCCTTTCTTGCCTTGAATGGTTTTGACACGCAGTCAAACCAAGGCCCTTCTTGACCACGCTAGCCAACAATCACTTCCACCTTCACCACCTACAACCAGTCCTATAATGGAGTTCAACTCGGAGACTGAAAGAACTCCAACTCGCCCAACCCCGCCTCAAACTCCTATCATCCCAGAAGGGGACCAAGACTTTGCACGATTCTTAGACCTTAACGTCAAAGCCTTACAACACTATCTCAAAAATAGCCAAACATGAGACTCCTTAGGCAACCTAATCTATGGGATGCCGACTTCCTTAGTTGACACAAGAATCACATCAATGGCCCCTACCATTCAACCATTAGACAACACCTCCACCAATAACCCAACCGTGTCTTACCTTCAAAACGTAACCTCTCCATCTAAACCTACCTCCATGGGGGTTCCGATACTCCCTCAACCTCAAGTCACTCAACCAAACCTCACACCTTTCCAAAACCTTCTAGTCTCTATTCCCCCTACTCTTGCACCAATAAATACAAAAGTAACTGTTTACCCGTCAACAAGCATAGCCACGCCTCAACCATCCTTGACGGCTCCTATCCAACTTGTGCCTACCAACCCCATAACACAAGTACCCTTGGCCCCAACTTTTGCTCCCATAACCAGCTATCCATATGTTGCGTCTATGCAACCATCCACATCATACGCCCCTCCTAATATCTTTCAAGCGCCCTATAATCTAGGGGGCGCTCCACCCACCAATCCATCAGCAGATATCATCAAAATGCTGATGGATAAAATGTCTAGCTTAGAGACTTCTATTTCTGGCTCACACAATGCTCTCTCATACGAGCAAATTTGCAATGAGCCTATTCACCCTTCCGTTCCAATTAGACCATACCCCAACTAGTGGGAGCTTCCCAAATTTTCTCGCTTTCAAAGCAAGGAAGACCCACAGCAACATTTACGAGCATTTAGACATGCCTGTTACCTTATCACCGATGATGACGCATTACTCTTGCACACATTTCTCATGTCCCTTTCTGGCGCTGCACTCGACTGGTACAGCTCCATTGCCACCCATTCCCTCTTCTCATTTACACAATTGGCCCAGCTTTTTCTTGACCATTTCTCCATTAATATCACCAAAAAGGTCTCGATCATAGACCTTTACACTATCCGTCAATTCAAGGACGAATCAGTAGCTAATTTTGTTGCTCGTTGGAGAGGCCTTATCAATCAACTCTCCTTTTCCTTACCTCAAACTGAACTTATTAAACTATTCTCCCGAGCTTGCGCCAAACACATTTCTTCCACTTTAAGGGTTCAGACCTTCCGTACCTTTGATGAAGCCTTCACGATGGCCCGTAAACTTGAATTACGTGCCATCGAGGAGAACAAAGTCAAGTTGTGGAGCAAGAACCCCAACTCCAAGACTAATGATTCTTCTTCTTCGAAGCCTTCATTGTCAAATCCTAAGTCTAAAACTTTAGCTAACGCTGTGGCTGTTAGACCTTCATCCTCTTCATCTAATCAACCTGAGTCATCAACATCTCAGAGCGCCACCCGTCAATTCCAGCAAAGATACATGCAAAGACAATATACTCCTCTTGGAGAATCTTACGCATCTATACTGGAAAAGCTTGTTAAACAGGGGATTCTCAACCTTCCCCAAATTTGACCACCGCCACAATTCGATCCCTCACGCGCCATCCCTGCGTGGTATAGGGAAAATGACTTCTGCAATTTCCACCGTGTCAAAGGTCATGATACGGGAAACTGTAAAACTTTCAAAAACATAGTCCAGGACATGCTTGAAAAGGGGGAGCTCATTCTAGATAATCCTAATGCACCTCCAAACCAGGGTATCGACATATTCAAGCAACCATTCCCCAACCATCCACCAACCCAAAATAATTTCTAGACCTTAATTGACAACATGCATGAACATGATATTCGAACGGTCAATACGGTCTCGCCCTTCATCACCAACCAACCTCAAGAGGTTAACCCATCTACCAGTCCATCACGTGTGGACGAACCTCTTTCCCTGGTCAGTTCTCCATCAACCTCTCTCATCCTGGAGGACGCCTCAACCTTACCGGCGCCATCGGTCTCACCATCCTCTTTTCTTCTGCCTATGGAGGACTTGACCTTACCCACTCCTTGACCGCAAGTGGAGGGCACCATAATCCCTACCCTTTACCCACTCGAGGAGTCACACTCTCCCGTTCCTTCTCCACCAAAAGAAGAACCTGACTCTCCATCTTCCTCGACCAACGATAATCCAGTTATAACTCCCAAACACTTTACCACACCTAACACATCTTCTCAAGGATCTGAACCTCATCCAACATCCTCCCAACCATTTTCCCGATTAGTGGAGAAATTAGAACTTCTCCCTTCAAGGAAAGTGGAACATCGGGGATTGTGGGAACATCTTAAAGTTCTTCAACATTCTCGTGCCCTTTCATCTCATGCTGCCAATCCTCCCAAGGCAGAATCGTCCAAGACTCCAAACAAAGACCAAACCCCCACTTCTAAACCTGCATCTACCCAATCCAAACCGATCAAGACACTTGGCATTCATCCTGTTTCTACCCTCACTCACCCGCAAGTGAAGGTGGACTTGAACCAAACCTCGACCAAAAGTGGTCTTCCAACTGAGCCAAAGAAGACTGCCAGACCACTAAGATGAGTGCCTCCTCCACCGTCAACTTTACCCTCCATCTTAGGTCCTCATCCTTCTACCTTAATCGGTGTGCTTCCTACTCCGACTCTTAACCAACACAAATTGCCTCCATTACTTCCTTCGCCAACAACAAGTCAACCCCCTCTCAAAAATTTGGCACCTCTCACAAAGAAAGTGTCATCTTCACCTGTCACCACACCACTAACCCAAAAGGTGGTACAAAAACCTTCTTCAGCATTCCCCAAGCAGAAGTCACTAGCGCGTCATGCATCAACAAGCGTGGACCCCTTAGAAGGTTCATACGCTTTGATATTACGCCAACTTTTGCAAACTTCTAGCATTACCCTTCCTTCCATCAAGCCATTCCAACCCCTCGGGTCAAAACCGTCTTGGTTCGATGATACAAAGATTTGTTTATACCATCGCACACCAGGACACGATACCGAGGCTTGTTGTGCCCTCAAGGCAGTCGTTTGCCGCTATATGGAGAAAGACACTCTTCTCCTTGAGGACACTCTTGACCAACCCTCGTCACCTTCCCATCCAACCTCATCAACCACATCAACATCTCGCCAACAGACCATAACCCCTTCCTCACCTACTATCTTCGAAATCAACGCCATTCATGTAACCAATAGGTCACAAAAGGACAAGGCAAAAGAAAAAGCCGCTATCCCTTGGACCTATCCTTTTGTCTAAGCACCTCAACCACCAAAACCCAAGATTTCCATCTTAGGTGCGTCCCAACCCACTTCTTCAGAGGCAATCATAGAATCTATGATAAAACAACTTCACCAAACGCCTGTGAAGATGAGCCTATATGACCTTATTCAAAGCTCCCCTCAACATCGCCAGGCTCTAATCAAAGCCCTACAGGCAGCTGAGGTTCAACCTGAAGACCCTCAACCACTTGCTGCCTTAGTCCATTCTTTATCCTCTGTCGCCTCCATCACTTTCAGTAATTTTGAGATTCCTACCTTTACCGAGGAAGATCAGGACGCCGCCCTTTTCATCACAGCCTACGTTGATCGAACCCGTATTAAATGATTTATGATCAACAGGGGCGCTAGCATTAATATCATTTCTTCCCACGCCTTTGACCAATTGGCCCTTCCAAAGAATTGTGTATCGAAAACTGACGCAATCCTTAGATCATTTAATGACACAACCGCTAACACTATCGGCACTGTTGTCCTCCACATCCGTGTTGGTCCACGCACAATCCCAGAGCTCTTCTACATCATTGAAGGAGAATTCCAATACAACATCCTTTTAGGGCGACCCTAGATCCGCGCCATGGCTTGCGTCCCTTCAATACTTCACCGTTGTGTCAAATTTGAACACGACAAACAAATCCATGTCATTCCCGTTGATCCATCTCCATTTAAGACTTGTAACACGACTTATAGCCCAAACGACGTTCTTATCCCACTCAAGGCATCAACCCAAACATCATCTCCATCCATGGAAGCGTCAACTAGTACACAAACAGCAGTCGCCACCACATCTTCTTCTCAATTACCAACCAAGGACCCCATGGACGACATCTTCAAAGACTTTCACTAGGAGAATATCGTCTCCTTACTCTAGACATGTTCCAAACTCCTCAAGAGTATGGACAACTTCATCAACACCCAAACTATGACTGTCGGATCGGAATGGTCATTCCTTATGGTCCTCCTAGCCTTCGCACCAATCTCGTCTATGGGGGGCTGGATCAAGCCCCTACTGAATCAAATCCTTCATCCTCACCTCAAATATTCACATCTAATTTTTCCTTTCTTAGCAATCCCACCTTTGCACATACCTCTCTTTATAGGTGTGCATGGAAGGGTTTCGGCTTTGAACATTACGAACAAGGCTCCCATCAGCCTGTTGAAACACCCAATGACGATAATGCAAAGAAACGGTATGGACTGGGTTTCCAAGAACCCACTGAGGCTTCCACAAACCTTTCCCCTGAACTAGCCATTGACCAATTTCTTCTAGACTCACCTATTCTTCCATCCTCACCTACGGAGTCGGTGGTCTCCATTCCTCCTAGTTTTTTTTTTCATAAACACCATTCGCCTAGAACCCCTAACCTATCAGCTCAACGGGGTTCCCAAGTCTCTTCCTCTCATTTATCCTAGCATGATAGATGATGAATCATCAACCATCAACACAGTCCATTTCATAGATGACGACGCCATTCTTACATATATGGGTGCTGACTATTCTTTCATTCAGTGCTCTCTCCCTTCTGAAACACAGGTTATGTTAAATGAATCAACCATCGACATTAACCTTTCATCTTCTGATGTTCCTCAAGTCTTAAAGATTGGCCAATCTTTAGACACTCAGGAGCAAGCCGACTATACCACATTTCTCTCAGACAATCGCCGAGCCTTTGCCTGGACCTACGCCGACATGCCTGGCATCGACCCTAACATTGCCACTCATAACATTGTCACAAACCCAGAGGCTAAGCCTATTAGGCAAAAGCTTCGCAAAATGCATCCTTGTGTTGCACTTCTTGTCAAAGAAGTGCTTCAGTGCCTTCTTTCAGTCTCCTTCATCCAACCCATCGATTATCCACAGTGGGTCTCTAACATCGTTCCTATCACCAAAGTGACTGGGGGGATCCGGATCTGCACAGACTATCGTGACCTTAACCTGGCCTATCCCAAAGATGACTTTCCTCTTCCAAACATTGACCAACTTGTTGATCTTACGGCTGGCCATGAAATGTTATCACTCATGGACGGATTTTCAGGATACAACCAAATCCTGATTGCACCGAAAGATCAGCACAAAACCACCTTCATTACCCCTTGGGGAACTTTCTGCTATCGAGTCATGCCTTTTGGTCTGAAAAATGCAGGCGCCACATATTAGCATGCCATGACTTACATCTTTCATGATCTCCTCCACAAAATCATGGAGGACTATGTCGATGACCTGCTTGGCAAATCCAAGCTTCGTCGTGACCATTTGACTATCCTCAAAATCATTTTCTCTCACCTTCTTCATTACCAGGTCCGTCTTAACCCCAAGAAATGTGTCTTTGGGGTCCTCTCAGGAAAGCTCTTGGGATTCATTCTCTTTTCATGGCATCGAGATAGATCTTGCCAAAATCTGCGCTATCCTTGAAATGCCACCTCCAACTAATCTCAAGCAACTCCGCAGCCTACAAGGAAAGCTCCAATCCATCCGTCATTTCATTTCGCAACTTTCTGACTGTTGTCAACCCTTTCATCACCTCCTCAAGAAGGACGTCTCCTTTAAATGGGATAAAGATTGCCAAGAGGCTTTTGACACCCTCAAACGCTATTTGGTCTCTCCACCAGTCCTTATTCCACCAAAAGACGACCAACCCTTCTACCTCTATATCTCAGCAACCAATCATTCGTTAGGTGCCATGATCACGCATCATAATGAGCAACACCGTGAGCAAGCAGTCTACTACATAAACCGAACACTGGTTGACTATGAAACTCGGTATACTCATACCGAGAAACTCTGTTTGGCATTAGTCTTTGCCACTACCAAGCTCTGTCACTATCTTCTTAATCACAAAACCTTTGTCGTCACCCACACTGATCCCCTCAAATACATGCATTCTAAACCATATCAAAACCAGTGTATGGCTCGTTGGCTCATGCTTCTTACTGAATTTGACTTAGAATTTGTCCAGCAAAAATCTATCAAAGGGCAAACAATCGCTGACCAACTAGCGGATGCCCCTCTGCCCGACAATCAACCTTCTCAGTGCGAGTTTCCCGATGAATATATCGCCATTCTCTCGACTGATGACACATTCTACCAAATGATAATGTTTTTCGACAGCTCTAAATGTCAACTTGGTGGGGGTGCGGGGGTCATCCTCATTCCATATGAAGGTGAACCCATGCCCCTGTCTTTCAAACTTGACTTTGAATGTACCAATAATATGGCTGAATACGAAGCCTTAATTTTGGGACTTCAAACTGCCCTTTCTTTAAACATCAAGGCCATCAGCATCTTTGGTGACTCACAACTTGTCGTCAATCAAATCAATGGTTCATATCTTTGTAAAAATGAAATTTTACAAAGGTACAAGCACCGTGTTGACACTCTTCTAGCATCTTTCAACCATCACTTATTGCAGACTGTTCCTCGATCGACGAATAAGTTTGCTGACACCATGGCTTCCCTTGCCTCTCATATTCCTTCTTCATCATCATCCTCATCAAGAATTTATGTCATGGTAAATCGTGTGCCATTGCCTTCATACATTTCCACTGACATCAATCTCATCCACACCATAGACTCTAGTTCACAAGATGTTTGGTATAAATAACTTGAGGACTACTTGACTCATTCTCTCGTTCCTCCTAACCTCTCTAGCAATGTGTGGCAGGCTTTCATCAAGCGCACTGCTCGCTATACCATGCTAGGGGGCCTTCTCTATAAAAGAGGTTTTGACGGCCTTCTTCTTCACTGTTTAAACTCCACTGAAGCTTCTCATGCTGTCAAACAAGCCCATGATGGGATTTGTGGTGGACACTTCAGTGGTAACTCGGTTTCCAAGCGCATCCTTCGCCTGGGTTATTATTGGCCCACTCTTCATCAAGACTGTATCGATTATGTTCAGCGTTGCATCAAGTGTCAGCAACATGCTAACTTGCTTCATCTCCCCAGTCACGCCTTACAAGTTGCTCAAGATTTCTGGCCTTTTTCACAATGGGGCTTAGATCTCATCGGCGAGATTAACCCTCATTCATCTCTTCGTCATCAATCTATCATCACTGCCACTGAATATTTCACCAAGTGGGTGGAAGCTATTCCTCTTGTCTCCACAAAAGCCGACAAGATTGTTGACTTCATCAACACCCACATCATCTGTCGTTTTGGTGTACCTCACAAAATCATCACCGACAATGGCAAGTCCTTTAAAAACAAGACCGTCTAAAAACTCTGCGACTCATTCGGCATCAAACTCAGCTTTTCTTCACCTTACTACCCACAAGCAAATGGGCAGGCCGAGGCTTCTAACAAAATCTTAACCAAAATTCTCATGAAGGTGGTCAATGACACTGGAAGGGATTGGCACGTTCGAATACCCTTTGCTTTGTGGGCCTACCGCACTAGCATCTGAACCTCTACGGGTGCTACTCCTTTTTCTCTAGTGTACGGATCAGAGGCTGTCCTACCTCTCGAAGTACAAATCCTGTCTCTTCGCATTTCACTCCATGACAATCTTTCTAATGATGACTTTCGTCAAGATCGATTAGCTCAACTTGAGTTACTCGACGAGCATCGTCTCATTGCCCTCAATCATCTCCATGTCTATCAAAATCACATCAAATGCGCCTATAATAAAACTCTAAGAGAACGAGATTTCAATATCGGAGACCTCGTCCTCAAAGAGAACCAACATGTGACCAATATGGAACGGAGTAAACGAGGTAAATTTGCTCCTAATTGGCTCGGACCTTATATCATAACGCACAAGTATGGATCAGGGACTTATTGTCTGTCTTCTCTTTAAGGCCGACCAGAACCTGAGCCTCTTAATGCTTTGCATCTATGACCATTCTACTGTTAGTCGAGTACTCATCCACTTGACATTTAACTTGAGCTCGTCCCTTGAGCAATCCTTGTCCTTTAAATCCTCAATTCATTTCACCCTTTTTCCCTTAACAAAATCCTCTACAACCCTTTTATGACGTATGGATGCTTCGTCCTAATAAAAGGGAGTCCTTGACCTTCTATAAGTCTTGTCCATGACTCAATATTCTATTAAAATTAAATCAAGATGTCAAAATATCCAAGGTCACAAAATCAAATCAAAAAGCAGACTGCTCCCTTGAAGGACAGCTGCACTATCTTTATTGTAGCTAATAGACTGCTCCCTCGAAGGACAGCTATTCAAAACCCCTTAAATCTATAAAGCAAAAGTATAGACCACTCCCTCGAAGGATGGATATGACTAAATCTTGCTACAAACAACATTTTCTTAGAAGTTTCCCGCATCGATCAGCTTCACAAATGACCACCAAACAAATGACATCTTTATGTGGACTTCCCGCATTGATCAGTCCGCTCCAAAAAAAAAAAACCCGGGTCATGGACTTGACTTGTAGTTGTCTTAGGGTCTCCTATAACAAGGGGCAAAGTTCTCCATACTCTAAAACGGGTTACTCTTCTCCTCCTATCATATCACTTACTCAAGGGACTTCGAGCTCACTCTAAATGTCAAAGGGGATTCGATTACCGCTCTAACATAACTATGGTCAATGACGCAACGCATAAATGGGGCTCTTGGTTCTAACAACCCCTGTCTATGTTGCTTTTTTGGTCCTTGTCAATAAAAGGGCACTTATGCCTTTTTACTTTCTACCTACACTTTGGTCATATTCACTCACATCATTTGTCAAAATGACTTAATCTGACTCTTTTTAAACCATTCACATAAGCCTAATCATTCTAGTTTCCATGGACAACAATACACATGGAAACTATCAACCTGACACAATTTATGTCAAGCATAAACCAATACTTGCTGAAGCATAAATAGACCTCAATTCATTTTTTAGCAAACATCCATCACGAATATGGATAGTTGTTAGGGATGAAAAACCTCAACCTATGTTACAGAATACACCATTTGGAAAAGGCTGTAGCATCATCTTCTCCTTATCATCTCAAGCATGTACCCTTAGATATATGGAAAATGCTATATCAACCACTTCAATCTTTTTCCTTCCTTTTTGGGAGAACTACATTAGCCTGAGGCCCTAAAGACAAGGGCTATGTAGGCAGCACTCAGTTGACATGGGGTCTTCTGGGGTTAGCTCGGCCATTGTCTTCGTCACTTTCTTCCATCTTCTTCTCTCGTCACCTGTCAATCACAGCATAGTCAATCACATATTCACATAACCACTAGTATACTCTCATTTTCATTATAACAACATAAGTCATTAGTCATAAATTTCATCCATCATAACTCATTAAACATTCGCATCATCCATAAGTTAAACATTCAATAACACATCTATCATCATCTAATCTAAAGTCATCATCATATAACCATTTCATACGCATTGACATCATCACATTCATTTTCATCAAGCATCATCATCATATAATCATTAAACATAACATTATCATTTACATCATTCTCATCATTATAAAACATCATCCATTAATCATTAACATCATCATAACATAATCATCATAATCATCATAAATATCACATCAAAACATGCATCATGAAATACATGAAAAATACTGCAAACATTAAACATCTATAACATCTCCATGACACATCAATAACCAAAATCTCATCATATATATATCAAAAATAAGTTTTATACAAAAAGACACAATCTGTGTCTGTCTCTCTCGCTCATCATACATCTCTCGTCTTTGACTCGCAGGCCAGTATATACATCAAAAATAATACATCTCAAGGGCTGCCCTCAAGGCTGTGGCTGTGGTGGTGGTGGCAGTGGCCGAGAAGATGCTGTATCCTCTCCTCCCTCTGATCTCTGCCATCTGCGTGACCCTAAAGCCGTCGCTCGCGACATCGATCTATGACGGCTCTTCTCTGCCCGCATCTCTGAGTATCGCTGTATCTGAGGGAACCCCCTGATGGCCCTCTCATAATACGCAATCTCGTCTAGCGCATCAGTGTATCTAACCATAGACACAGTCTGCGGTGGACCCATCTTCCCTACTCCTGTGGCCTGTCCTGACACCTATGGCTGTGGCTCACCTCGGTGCACTGATACTGATGGTCTTGCCCCCTGTGAAAATGATGGCTGCTGCCATGGGCCCTGCCCTCCAAAACTTTGTCCTGCCACTGCCTGTGCCTAGGCTACCGCCAGTTGTCCCTGTAGTAGAGCGATCTGCCCTGTCAGCACTGCCACCTGACCTATCATCTCCATCAGCTACCCTGTAACCCTTGCCAGCTGTCCCTGTAAAATTGAGACCTGGGCCTGAGCCGCGTCTCTCTCCTCCCATGCAATGTCCCTCTCCTCGCAGGCTGTATCTTGCTCCCTCGTAACAGCCTGTAAATCTGGCTAGGGACCCACCTGTATGCCTCTATACTGTCTTGCCCACCATGCCATGTAAGCCTCTATAAACCCTGGGTCAGCTATCCCAGGACCTGCTAGCAACTCCTCAAAATCGGGCTCCTCTGTCTCCTTTGGCAGTGGGAGCGGCGCCTCTATGTCATCCCACCTGTACTATGGGAAGGCGGGAGGTACATCCTGTAGCAGCCCGTACTGGCACCGCACTCTCTCAGATGGAATCCTCTCGAGCTCACCAGCTCGTCTGCCTCTGACCCAGCACCTACTCTGAACACCAACCAGCTGCTCTCCCTGGTCTCTGAATGCTGGATAGACCAAGTATGGTCTCCAGACGATGTCTGCAGGAATCAGGGCCTCCAGTCGCCCTTTGTAGTGGTCAATGTCTCTGACCACTCCATCCACCCGTGTCTGCGCCATAACCTCATGCCATCACCTAAATCCCACCCTGAAGCCAGCCTGAATTGCCACTGGAAGGCCAAGAGGTTGTGTGACCACTATATGCTCATAGGCCCAACAATGTAGCAGGTGGCCCACACATAGACTGTATCGCCGCCACCGGCTGATACCCCACAGCTCTCTGTATACTTGGTCCAAAAACACTGGTGCCCAAGTGAACACTATCTGCTGCTCTATCATCTCGAACAAAACTCTGGTCATAGCAACCAAAAACTTGCCTCCCTCCGCATCTGATAATGCATACACTGTGATGCCAATCATCATCAAAATGGCCAGCCGATGTGCGTCTTCATCTGCTGCGTACAATGGCTCATATGCAAAACTCGCTGAGTGGTAGCTCATCTCCACGGCGTGCTCTCCAAATAGCATAACTATATGGATGTCGTGCACCTCTCTCGAGCATGCATACAAGTCTGCTCCATGCACCAGTAGCCACAAAATCTGGTACACGTCCTCAATCGTGACCGTCATCTCACCCGTAGGCAGGTGGAAGGTGTTGGTGGCATGGTCCCACCGCTCGATCAAATCCACCATGAGGCTCACGTCCCTCGCCACTCTGTAGTAGCGTCTTAGCCTGCCTAGTCTGACTGCGCTCATCTATGCCCACTCCTCGACGAACACGCCTCTGCGCATCTACGTCAGCAAGGTCAGGAGGCGATCCCGCAACATTAGGGTCTGCCTCACCTGCATCCATCCATAGACACTTTCATGTTAACATTGTTCCTAATTTTCCTATTTTACCAACTATTCTAACTATTTAAGCCTACCCCGACACCCAGGAAGCCCTTGGCGTAGCTTTGACCTCTCGACTTGACCATTTTTTAGAACCATTTCTGACCAGGCAGCCATCGATATCGATTAGCTTATCGGCGATGGCACTTTCCTAACCGACATCAGTCACTTAGTGACCAACGTCGGTAGGTCAGTGACCAACGCCGGTAGCTGGTCGGCCGACGTCGGTGGGGTCACCGACATTGGCGACTGGTTCGGCCCTAGGGCTGAACAGGGTGAGCCCTAATTTTTAGGGCTTCCCCGATTTAACCCCCTACACCCCCAAAACCCTCCTAAATGACTCCTAAGCTCTCCTAGACAACCTACCCACCTTCCTAGCTACCCTCCCCCTTAATTTATGTCTAAAACAACAAAAAGTTCAAAAAACAAATTCAAAACCAAAATGAATTAAATTGAGGTTCAAAGACTCTCCTACCTTGTCCCGGCGTCACCGGCGTGGTGGCACGATGGGTGCCACTAGTGGTGGACCTCCCGTGGGTCCTCTACTCCCCTCTGCCATCTCTTCTATCCCAATGGCTCTACACGCTCCTGCTGGCCCACATGCATCCCTGCAGCGTCTAATCGACTCTTTCTCTTCACCAATGCTCCTCTGCCACACCACTCCTTGGTCAGCTCTGGGTCACTTTCAATAACTAAACTCCAGACAACTTTTTTCTTTATCACTCAAATGTCACAAATGACTTTTGGTGGGCCGCTAATCTAGTTTTGTCGGATTTGGCAGGCCGCCGACGTCGGCATCTGCGTGCCCTAATCTGCCGACATCGGCCAATTTCTGCCGACGTCAGTCTCTTTTGGACACCGACATCGGTTATATAACCGACGTCGGTGGACTTAAAAACTTCATCCCTCTTCAAAATGACCAAAATCATGTCCCTAATCAAGTCAAGTCCTTCAGGCCATGTCATTTTGGCCCCTTGGGGCACATTTGGATCACTTTTGCATCCATCCATCGACCACCAAACACTGGAGATCATGCCCATCTCCTAAACTGCGACTACTTCCAAAGCGACTTTGCCTTGGTTGTTTTTGCATGTATGCTACCTCACGATTGGTTAGCAAAATTGTGTTCACACTTTTGACCTTCACAAGTATAGGATCGCAAGCCAGTTGATCCGCACTACTTGTGACTTTTTCGTGTTTTCGGGAGCACTTCCTAAGCCTGGGATACCTGGAACACGATGACCATTGGAGCTTCAGCCTTGATTGAATAACCTGATCAGCTATGACTAATGCTGGGGCCTGGTTCTTTTAATTTTGGCACTCCTCGACCTTTGACCTGCGACAATTTGACCCGACTATCCTCGTGACATAGTATGCACGCAATCACAACTTTTGCAGCGTTTTCACTCTCTCTTCACCTTTTTCATCCACTATCTGTCAAATCAGCACCCGATTCCAGGTTCCTTTCTCTCGACTCCTGCTTTGAGGGGGGATACCTCATCCATAATCGGGACAACCAACCCTTCTACCTCATCCATAATCAGGCAACCAACTCTCACCTATTTTCATCTTGCAATTCACAAAATCAACTTTATCCCATACCTGGGGCAACCGACTCCTGTTTTTGTCTTGCAGTTCGCTTTGAGCAACCAACAAGACAAAAAGGGGCAAATGTAGACACCTAAAAAGTGTCTTAGTCACTTTCCCCCTTAGTCCATTTCTAACCTATTCCTAACAATTACTAATTTAAAATAATTAACTTATTTTGAATTAACCCCCCTCCTTGGACACATCACCCATGACACCTCGCCTGGGACACCTCACCTTGGACTAATTCTCCTCCTATGACTCACTCAAGATCTATTCCTAATTCTTCTAACCTCCTAACAAACTCCTATGTGTATTTAGCACAACCCTTGGCATTCTTCAACAGATAGGGCACTTGGCGGATAAAAAATGGGCTTGGTGGTTCGTTTTGCCTGTTCTAACCCCGCCGACGTCGGCCAAGTGTCGACCGATGCTGGCAGAATCACCGACGTCGGTTATACTTAAACAGTCTTTCAAACTCTTTTGAGCATCAGAAATCAGAAATCAAAAAATCTCTGAAAGTGAATCAGGAATCCTAGTCTTGGACTATCCATCAATCTGTGAAATCTCTCAATCAAACCTCCCACTCTCTCCCTTAGGTGCAGCAACAGCTTCAAGGTTCTCCCTCAGCAACAGGTTCTCCATACAAGCTACATCAACAGCAGGTATGGGAATCATCGGTAGCACACCTTCCACAAGGCACAGGTAAGTATATTGTCTGTGTTCTTATTCTCTTTTCAGTTATTTCTTTCAAGCAATATCGCCCTAGACTAGACTGTTAATCAACCCAGACCTGAATCTTGATTTGTCCACCTCCCTGTTTCTCCCATCCTCTCTCGGATCATACATTCTGCCCATTTAACCTGACTCTCAAACTTAGACCCCAGACCATTCAACCAAGCCCAAAACTTTGTCCACAGACCAAAACCCTGATCAGACTCTGTCCACAAACTACTCGAATAAACCCAGACCCTGACCAAACTCTATCCACAAACCACAGACTTAACCAGACTTCATCTAAAGACCTTTGCCTCGACCGACGCCGGTCATTACCCCAACCAACATCGGCGTATTAACCGACATCGGCACCTTGACCAACTGACGCCGGTAGGCTTACCGACGCTGGCGACTGTCATCAATCCGACAGCTTCTTTCAAGTAAGTATTTACTTCTCTTTTTCATTCCATTTCTTTATCATTTCGGTTCTTCATTATTCAGCTATTTATCAGACATTTCTTTTTGTTGACTAGTGGGTTTATATCCCTTAAGGAAGTTTTCATACTTCTGGGATCAAGATTTTACTTGAAAACCCACCGTCTGTCCATTTAACGTCCTCTTTTGTCCAAGCTTTCTTTCTTTGCAGGTGTCATTCCTCCACAGCCAAAGAGGAGTATTCACAGCGTCTGGATTACGATGCGCAGACTATATCTAGGTACACAAGCCTTAACCATTCTTTTTTTTAGTTTCTCTCCTTTGAAATTGAAAGCAAAATTTGAATAGAAATAGCAACATCAAAATCACACAGGGCTCTGTTTTGGAGTTTCTAAGGAAAAAAGTCCCTAAAACTCATCTCTACATGTGGACATAGCAACTCAAGTTTGATTGATATTCAAAGTTTTTATACATGATCCCCATGACACATATAAACTCCTCAACCTTATATTAAGGTTTCCAACATGTTTATACTCCTCCATACGACACTTTATATCTTTGTGAGAGCCACCTATAGGTGGACATTTCTATATACAGGGTAGTGGGTTGAGACATGAATAATGTGCATGTAATATGAGCCTATATTCAGTCTTAGATATT
The DNA here is from genome assembly GCA_037957365.1 of Torreya grandis. NCBI lineage: Eukaryota > Viridiplantae > Streptophyta > Pinopsida > Cupressales > Taxaceae > Torreya > Torreya grandis. Next base: position 5,422,148 of record JARHVA010000446.1, on the reverse strand, counting down.
CTCAAATTATCCAAATACATCCTTACAACCTTGAATGGATTCACTTAAGTTTCATGCCTTGTCTCAAGATAATTATCCTCCTTTAGGGTACTTATAGGTGCATATTAGTATTACAGGCCTGCACACATGTGAGAAATATTCATCATAGTCATTCATATGTAAATTTTGGAGGATTATATTGATTTATCACATTTTAATAATATTTTCACCACCCCTTTTAATCTTCATAACACCTCCATGAACATCCTTATAACTTCACACACCATGACTCAGTTGACTGTATGCAAAACACTGATTGTGTGTCACATCCTTGATTGTAATTTATTTGATGTTATCTTGTGAGATTGATATTGGAATTAAATTGGATAAAGAAGACATTAGATACATGAAACACATCTCAAATTTACTTGAAACCATTGTAGATAAAGAAACCTTCTATAGTTAGTGAAACCTGATTAGAAGTCCACTTGGTGATATCAACCTACAATTTAAACTATTTGATTCATCAAGTCACTTCCAAAAATGAAACCAAATATATAAACCATTAGAGAATAAATTACACATCCTATGTAATCTATTTCATCATCTGGATTGTATGAATAAACTCAAATAGAAGCAAAACCTACAGGTTGTGGGGATTAATAAGCAAAATGAAACAATCAACTTCTTAAGAATGGTTCATAAAGAATAGGAAACCATTCCTAAAAATATTTCCATGAAAATTAATTATAATAATTTTAATATCCACCATAAATATAATTTGACCCAGAATCTCTCCTACTGGTCATTCTATCAAAAGACCTGTTGACCAGTTTCATATGCCTAGTGGAGTGATGGAGAAGAGAAATAGTTTTGGCCCATTTTTGGTAATTTAAAATTATATAAAGCATGTACATGAATTCAATGAATCTAAATGTCCACTCCATAAGCTTATCACATGTTTCATTCTCCTCTATGAGCCATACAACTACCAAAACTTCCTCTTTTTACTTGTTTTCTTGATTTTTAGTTAGGAACCTACAATTTTCAGTTATGACAAAAAATCTTGACAATAAATCTGAAATATTGGACGTTGGAAGAGAGTTTATAAAACTTGAACACCTTGGAAAACTATACCACCTTCATTGATGACTCTAATATGCACTTTAATTGACATAGAATGACTTAAGAAATAAATTGACTATGAATAAGGTGGATAGCAAATTAAATCGCATCAAAATGACCATGACACACCCTATATCCTACTAATATAACCCTATATCAATGTTTGGACTATAGGGGCTTACCTATTTTGACTTGTGGTCAAAATAGTCAACATTCTTGGTGGTTTCCTAAAGGTGGTATGTTTGTTATGACAAGACCAGTAGCCTAATCATATCCATTAAGCCATGGAGTCACCTATAAAAAAATATGAAACACAATTTGCCTTTGAAACCACACCAAACATAAATAAAAGGACACACAATAAAATACACCAATGGGAAACAAACATGTGTTCAACTAGAACACTTATGGAACACAACACACACAACTAAAACAAAATCACACACCTAATATACTATTTGCATAGCCTCACTCTTGAAGTGAAATACGTCTTACCATACTTTAGCTAGAGTCAAATATGGTGCCTCTTGCCTCTATGTCAATCTATGAAGGCAATCTAGCATGTGAAGCATGATCATCATCGACCACTTACATATGTAAATGATCAAGAAAACTACCACCTTTATGTCTTCTTAGGCCTACAAGTGGAATATTTGAAGCCTTCATTAATTATATTTTCTCTCCTCTAAATGCCTTAATTGGAGCTAAAATTTGGTTGATCTTTGTCATAGTTGATCTACACTCCTCAAACTACAGAATAGTGGTGATGACAACCACCTCAATCCTTACATCCTATTAGGCATGATGTACTTGATTTGTATGATCATGAATTCCCTTCTCATCATGTTCCAACAATACCTATGAATGTGTCTTTACATTAGATGGATGTTTTGACTATTCCTTGAACACAAAGACTTCTACCTTAGACTCATGATACTCCTCTTTTACTATAGACCCTTGTGTTTCTTCCTTCATAGCATGACACCATTTTTAAGCTTTATCAAACACTCAATAACCTATTCAATAGTTTCATCAACAAACTTTACATCCGATAAGAAATTGTTTAGGGGAGAATAAATCTTACCCAAATGATCAAACTCTTAACATGTGGCATTGAAACTTTTCCACAAGTCATCTTCCTCTTCCTTATGAATGTCATCATTAAAGCCAAATTCCTCAATAACAGGAAGAAAGACATCATTATTTTCACTATGGTGATTAATTATGTTCATCAATCCATCATCATAATATACATGAATCAAGTATTTACTCGCAATAGCTTGTGAGAAGGAATGCTCAACACTTACCTTAGCTCTTTTAAATGGCTCTTCATGGATGATATAGTAGCAAAGGTTAGTTTGTTCAAAGTATGTATAAGGATAATGCTCATAATAATATCAACCATACTCATCTAGAAACAATTCAACTATGCCCTCAAGTTTATAAGCACCATCATCCACATTAGACTCCTCCTTCTCATTGATAACACAATTCAAGTTAGAGCTTGCTTCAACATAGGGCTCAATGTGAAACCTTGCAAGTGGATGAGTTCTTATGGTCACCTTGGTTCCATATCTTATCCTAAAGGCCAATAAGGACCAATAAAATTAGATGTAACCACCTATCTTGGTTGTAAAATCTCTTGAAATCTAGACCACAAAATGAGCAGGTTGGTCCACAAAAATAATGTCTTTAAGTATGGGAAAACTAGGATAGTCATGGAGGAATACCTTCAAATTTTTTATCAATCCTATTGTCTTAGGAGGTGTGCCATATAACTAAAGTACTACTTTGTTATGGGTTTCATATTTTATTCCCTAATTATCATCTAAAACTTTGGGCATGATTGATATAGAGGCACCACTATGAACTATGCAATTGTGGACTAGCTTGTCACCCACTAAGAAAGTGAGGTATAAAGGTGGAGGCTTCTCAAATTTAATAGATGGTTCAAAAATGTTTTTAATTCCATTAATAATAGAAACATTACCATTAATATTAATTTAATGTTAAGGACTATTAGGGATAATGGACAACTATTTTTTTAAGAGCTCCTTTTAGCTAGTCATATGAACAACATCCCAAAGGGAAATGGATGCCTTAACATTCTTCAATAAATCCACTATGTTTAGAAAAAAATTACTTACCTTATCTTGAGTCCTTGGAGGAAAATATGTTTTTTACAATTTTAGGAATTGAAGCACCTTGAGTAGACCTTACCACATTATTATTTGGAGGAGGTGTAGGAGTGTTTGGGAATTTTATGCTTGCAATCATGCCTTGTTGCCTTAGAGGAGGATTAGATGAGATTGTAGGAACATTACTATCACCTCCTAAATCCTTCCTCTTGGTTATAGTATTTTATACAATAGATTTTCCTTTATTGATCACAAAAGTGTCCCCAACTAGCAAGTTAGTGAAACTTTCTTCTTGAGGTTGCCAACCTTGACTTGTTTGCATTAAGACCTCATATTTAGTTGATAGTAGAGGAGTGACTCCTCATTGGGATACTAGAGCTTTCTCTCCACATTTATTATCAAATATAAATTATCCTTGTTTCTAATATTCACCTTGCACCAAGTTTTTATACATTGGTACCATCTCTCTTGTGTTGGATGTGGAATTGGGATTGTACACATTAACAAGCTTGTTAAAGTTAGGCTGCCCTGGACCTCTTCCTCTCCCATATTGTTGACCACATTTAAGTTGTTAAGGATAAATATTTTTTTAGACACATTTTTACTTATTGGATTTCTTATTTTGAGCCTCTAAGGCTAGGAATATTTCCCTCCAATCAACATCATCTTCTACCTTCTTAGGAGAATCTCTAGGCTTAGTGTTGGCATTAGGAACTTGGGCCACACTTGGAGTATTAACAATAATATTAGGTAACAAAGGCATTGACACTTTATTAGGTAGATTTATATCTTTAATGAGTCCATTTTAATCTCTAATGTCAAGTTCATATGATTCAAGAAGAGTGAAAACACCCATGGATTGAAGCATGATGACAATATCAGTACCAATGGCTCTCAACTATGTAGGAAATACAAAACTAGCAAGTGGTCTCATGGGAGGGGGAAATATATACCAAGTCTTTTGAAACCTCTCTTTGAATTCATGTATTATTTCCTTGGGGGCTCTTTGGATCACATTGAGCTAATGTATGAGAGAATTATGGTCACTTTCATCTTCAAACCTTAAAGTTAACAACACTCCAAAATTATCCCATGTTATACATCCACCAGGAAAAGTCTTATACCAATTAAGTGATTTACCTCTAAGGTACATGGTAAGGAGTTTAATGGTAATATTATCCTTAGTGACATTAAGGAAACTAAAAAGTAAGAGATATTCCTGATGTGTTTACTAGGTGTGACATGACCTTCACAATTAAATATGGGCACACTCTTTGTAGCATTAGGGGTAATGACATCATAGGCATCAAGATGGATTGAATTTTTAGTATTAAAGGCAGGGAAGAAATGTTTACTATCCATTATTTATTCAAGTTCTTCACTCTATTGACTATTAAAATCCTCTCGGTCTTCAAAGGGAAGATTTGGCTGAGGGTATTGAACTTCAAGAGGAAGTACAAGCTGAATTGGTGGATTGATAGGATTAAGAACTCTACTAGATGATGACCTAGTAAGTACCATGATTAGAGAAAATTTATGAAAAAATAATGGTCTACAACCATATTTTACCTTGAATGGAGTTACCAAATGTTGAGTATCACACCAATTTATAGTTGATGTTGTCAAGACAAGCATTTACCTTGACATATTATCTTAAGGATAGTGGGTCCCACCAGGTATGTCGTAACTATTGTCACCAAATATTTCACCCTACATGATATTGTCTAAGCCTCCTCCAGATTTTGGAAACTTTGGAATACTTATAGATATTGTATTGTATACCTACTATCTCCTTTATTCCCCATGCTAAGCCTCCATGTTGTTGTGACTTGCCTTCTTGAGCTCCTTTCTTCATCTTGCATACTCTGAGATGTTATTAAGCCAATAAATGGCTTATCTATGATTTAAAATACAAATTTATGGTTTTAATACACCTAATATCTCTATATTAACATATTAGAATGCTTATTTAGTGTTAAAAATGTGAAGGACACCCCTTAAGGCATGAGGCCTAGACTAGGCCTAGTAGAGCTTGACTGCATACTTATAGATTTAGGATACCTTGTTTAGTTTATAACCATTTTGAGACTTTATTAATGTTTTTACATGTATAAAACATCTTTCTACATATCTTTATAAGGTTCTAATAATCCTCAACTCACCTTTCTATCCTTTTCATGTTAAACCTACAGGGTTTCAACACTCTAGGAGTGCCCTCTATTTGAGATAGAATAGAAGGAACTCCCCCTATTATTTTAGGTTATTTTAATAAATTAGAGGATTTAATTAGTCATGTATAACTTATACACAAATTTTCATGGTCTTATCTCTTCAACATCACCTTCAAATCTCAAAAAACCTAAGACAAACCTTTTAAACATACTGATAGCAAGGTATTCAGTGTTGGTTATAGGTGACCGTTGAACACTAAGCCTTTTCTATATTTATTTATAATTATCATCAAGTGAGGAATATACCATAATATTTTATGTTATTTCACACATGTTTGTACTCACAACTTTTGTCAAATCTCTTAATTTACAATCTTCATACTTGGCAGATCTAGACTACAGGTTATATGAGTGTGTTACTTACTTCAAAACACCATACATGTCAGTGAACCTTTATATATTATACCTTGATTTATTGGTCCTCCATCTCCTCTAATTATAAAATTAAATCCTATAGTCATTTTGATCCATTCATACCATGCTCATGTTATGTTAATACCAATAACACCATGTTCTAGCTCACTATCAACTGCAGTCAACTGTACTTGACCTTTCTTGAGGAAACAATTGATTATAAAGGTGTATATTTAGGATTTTGAACCTATGTCACATGATATAGGATATTTTCTTATGTCTTTGGAGTCTCTTTCAACATTTAATTTTTCTTATTTTCATACTTTCATGTCTAGGTTTATATCATGAGACTATAGGTACCTATAGTCAATTGTAGGTGGCATTTTTTAGCAAAAGTACACTTGTAGGTGCCTATATAGGTCAAAAACCTAGTAATCCAACCCTTCCCAATGTTCTTTAGATTTTTAGTGATCCTTTATTATCAATAGTATCATTCAACATGGATACATACTTATATATTGCTACTTTAGATTGTGAAGGTCGTTTGAGGTTTAAAAACTATTGAAAACACTGAGAAGTTGTAGTGAAAGAATATCAAAAATGGAGGCCTCTAAACATCATGTTCCTCTAGTCAAACACCCACTCTCTTTTGCAAGGTTATAACCCTATATGAATGCTACAATATAGTACCATTCAAACTCATATAGGTTCCCTATTACCTCATCATATGGCAACATCAAAATCACATAGGGCTCTTTTTTGGAGTTTTTAAGGAAATAAGTCCCTAAAACTCATCTCTACATGTGGACATAGATACTCAAGTTTTCCTTATATTAAATTGTTTTAGACATGATCTTCATTACACATCTCAACTCCTCAACCTTATATTAAGGTTTCCAACATGTTTTGACTCCTCCATACAACATTTTAGATCTCTATGAGAGCCACCTGTATGTGGACATTTTTGTATACATGGCAATGGGTAGAGACATGATCAATGTGCATGGAATATGAGTTTATATTTAGTATTATATCTTATCATAGTATCAAACTACCTCATTCCATCCTTGAAGGGCTTCACACAAGTCACATGCCTTATCTTAATGTAATTATCCTCCTTTAGGGCACCTATAGGTGCAAATTAGCATTCTAGGCATGTGTACATGTGAGAAATAGTCATCACAATCAGTCATATGTCACTTGGGGAGGCTTATATTTATTTATAACGTTATAATAACATGTCCACCACCCCTTGGACTCTTCAAAACACCTCCATGAATGTCTTTATAACTTCACACACCATGACTCAGTTGACTATATGCAAAAACCTAACTCTGTGTCACATCCTTGATTGTAACTTATTTAATGCTAGCTTGATAGACTAATATTAGAAAGAGAGGAGATAAATAATACATTTGATACATGAAACACAATAGCTCACATTGACTTGAAACCATTGTAGAGAAAGAAACCTTATGTAATTGGTGAAACCTGACTGCAAGACCACTTGATGATATCAACCTACAATTTGAACTATTTGATTAATCAAATCACTTCCAAACATGATAAAAAAATATATAAACCATGATATAAGTAATTACACATCCTCTAGAAGCTATTTCATTAGTTGGATTATACAAACAACCTCAAACAGAAGTAAAACATGTAAGGTATGGGTATTGGCAAGCAAAATGAAATAACCAACTTATTAAGAATGGTTTATAAATCATAAGCAACCATTCCTCCAAATATTTCCATTAAAATAAATTAGACCAAGTTTACTATCCACCACTAGGATCATTTGACCTGAAATCTCTCTTACTGGCCATACCATCAAAAGACATGTTAACTAGTTTCATATGCCTAGTGGAGTGATGGAGAAGATAAATGGTTTTGGCCCACTTTTGGTACTTAAAAAGTATTTAAAGCATAGAAATGAAGTCAAGGAAGTTTAAGGTCCATTATATGATCTTTCCATAGGTGCCATTCTCCTCTATGAGCTATATAAATACCATAACTCCCTCTTTTCCCTTGTTTTCTTGATTTTCAGTTAGGAACCTACAAGTTTTAGTTAGGAATGACACTCCTGATAATGAATCTAACATATTTGACATTGGAAGAGTGTTTATAACACTTGGACACCTTGGAAAACTTTACTACCTTCATTTATGACTCTAATATGCACTTTAATTGACATAGAATGACTTAGGAAAGAAATTAACTATGACCAAAGTGGATAGCACATTAAATCACATCAAAAGGTCCATGAAACACCATATATCCTAATAATATACCCCTATATCAAGTTTTGGACTATATTCATTTGACTTATTTTGACTTGTCAAAATAGTCAACATTTTTATTAGTTTCCCAAGGGTGGTATGCTTGTTATGCCAAGACCAGTAGCCTAATCCTATCCATTGAGCCATGTAGTCACCTATCAACAAGTTTGTCACATAATTTTCCATTTAAACCATACCAAACATAAATACAATGACACATAAAACAAAACACACCAAAGGGAAATAAACATGCCTTCAATTAGAACACTTACAAAACACAACACATATAATTGAAACAAAAGCACACACCTAATCTACTATTTACATAACCTCACTCTTGAGGTGAAAAAATCTTACCATACTTCATCTAGTGTTAAATATGGTTCCTTTTGCATCTTTGTCACTCCATGAAGGCAATCTAGCATTTGAAGCATGTTCATCATTAACCACTTGCATATGTAGATGATCAAGAAGCCTAACACCTTTATGTCTTTTTAAGCCTTTAAGTGGACTATTTAGAGCCTTCATGAATTCTCTTTTCTATCCTCTAAATTCCTTGATTGGAGCTAAAATTTTGTGGATCTTTGTCAAATCTGATCTATAATCCTTAAACTATAAAAAAGGGGTGAAGACAACTGCCTTGATCCTTCCATCCTCTTGGGCATGATTTACTTGATTTGTATGATCATGATGTCCCTTCTCATCATATTCCAATACCTATGAATGTGAATTTACTATAGATGGATATATTGACTATTCCTTGAACACAAAGACTCCTACCTTTGACTCATGATACTCATGTTTAACTGTAGACCCTTGGATAGTAGAATGATAGACATCTTCCTTCATAACATGACAATCATTTTTAGGCTTGATCAAACACTCAATAACCTATTCATTAGTTTCATCAACAAGCTTGACATCATATGCACAATTTTTTAGGGGAGAAGGAATCTTACCCAAGTGGTTAAACTTTTGACATATGGCATTGAAACTTTGTCACAAGTCATCTTCCTCTTCCTCATAAATGTCATTGTCAAGGGTAAATTCCTTAATAGTAGGCAGAAAGACATCATTCTTTTCACTATGGTGATCAATTATGTCCATCAATCCATCATCATAATATACATTAATCAAGTAGTTACTCTTAGTATCTTATGAGAATTAATGTTCAACACTTACCTCGGCTCCCTCAAATGGATATTCATGGATGATATAGGTGGTAAGGTCAGTTTGTTCAAAGTATGTGTAAGGATCATGGTCATAAGTAGATGCACCATACTCATCTAGAAACAAGTCATCTATGCCCTCAAGTTTATAATTACCATCATCCACATTGGACTCCTCCTTCTCATTGATAACACAATTCAAGTTGGAACTTGCTTCAACATAGGGATCAATGTGAAACATTACAAATGGTTGATTTCTTATGGTCACATTAGTTCCATATCTTGTCCTAAAGGCCAAGAAGGACCAATAATCTAATAGGTAACCACATATCTTGGTTTTAAAATCTCTTGAAAGGAAAATTTCAAAATGATTAGGAAGGCCCACAACAATAATGTCTTGAAGGATGGGAAAACTAGGATAGTCATGGAGGAAGACCTTAAAGTTTTTGATCAACCATATTGTCTTAGTAGGTGTACAATATAACTGAAGCACTCCTTTGCTATGGGATTCATATTTTAGTCTTGAATTATCAATTACAACTTTGGGCATGACTGATATAGATGCACCACTATCAACTATGTAATTGTGGACTAGCTTGTCACCCACCATGAGAGTGAGGTAGAAAGGTGAAAGATTTTCAAATTTGGTAGATGGTTTTAAAAAAAATTTAGGGGCATTAGTAATAGCAACATTACCATGACTATTTCTTGAAGGTGAAAGACTAGTAGGGATAGTGGACAACTATTTTTTTAATAGCTCCTTTTGGCTAGGTATATGGAGGACATCCCAAAGGGAAATGGATGCCTTGGCATTCTTCAATGAATCCAATATGTTTAGATAAAAATTACTTACCTTATCTTGAGTCCTTGGAGGCATTAAGGAATTAAATCACCTTGAGCAAACCTTACCACATTTTGAATTGGAGGAGGTGTAAGAGTGTTTGGGACTATCATGCTTACATTCATGCTTTACTGCCTTAGAGGAGAATTAGATAAACTTATACATATATTTATATCACCTCCTAAAGCCTTCCTCTTGTCTCTAGTGTTGTCTTCAATATAGTTTCTTTGATTAAGCATAAAAGTGTCCTCAACCACTAAGTTAGTGAAACTTTCTTCTTAAGGTTGGGAACCTTGACTTGCTTGCAATGAGACCTCATCTTCAACTAATAGTAGAGGAGTGATTCATCCTTGGGAAACTATAGCTCACTCTCCAACTTCATTATCATCCATTAATTGGCCTTATTTTCAATCTTTTCCTTGTACCAAGTTGCTACGCACCAGTACCATCTCTCTTGTGTTGGATATGGAATTGGGATTGTACACATTGATAGGCTTGTTGAAGTTAGGATGCCCTTGACCTCTTCCTCTCCCATATTATTGAACATTTCAATTTTTTTAAGGATAAATATTTTGTTAGGAACCTTTAAACTTATTGGTTTATTTAGTTTGAGCCTCTAAGGCTAGGAATATCACCCTCCAATCAACATCATCTTCTACCTTCTTATGAAAAGCTCTAGGCTTGGTGTTGGTATTAGGAAATATTATAGTATCAATTTTCAACCTTGGATAAGGTTATTTAGGATTTATCTAATTGATATATATTATGGGAATAACCCTAAGTTGTGGGTCACCTATGGTGGGGTTGGACCTCCAAATAAGGTCAACTTCCTCTTGATGGATCACCTATACTAATGTTTGCACTGAGAAAAGGGTAAGAGAAGGGGTAAAGGGTCACTAAGAAGGATAAAAGGAATATGAAACAATTTTAAATGATAACTCACATAAACATGAAGTAAACACTAAGGAATCATGAGACAATGCTAGCTCACACAATCTCATAAAACTAGCTAATTGCATAAGTGTTTTATAAACTAGATTCAAAAAGCAATGAATGAAGGAAAAGAGGAATTTTAAGACTCACTGAGATCTTGCATTCATGGAAAAAAGAACACTAACTTAGACCTACAACTAACTTGAAGACACCTAAAAATGAGTAATAAAGAAGGACAATGAGCACGGAATATTCTCCTTCATAATGCCATCATGCAAAGCTTTTTCTATAGACAATTCAAAGGGGAGAGATAGGTAAAGAAAGTATTTATTGCTTCAAGAGGTATATTATACAAATTTTGATAGGGTCTAGCCATATCAAATGAGAGTCTCTACTCTTTATAATTGAGAGATAATTTTTATATCAAAGTGAAAGAGTTTACCATGTGGAATAAAATAAGAGATATAGGATAAAGGAGAGGAGAGAGGGGGAACACACCATCTGAGATCATTAATTAAGATAGCACCACCTTTTGATCAAATAAAGATTAATACATTATAGACAAAGTATCATTTATTTATCCCAATAGCGTTAGAATCTTCTCATTGGTTGTGTTGTTCCCAAAATCTGTCACTCATTTTTGGGACAACATATGAACTATTTTGGTCCTGCAGGCCAAAATTCCCTCTTCCCTTCTCAAAAATTATTCTGAGCATTCAAATTCTCCATTTTTCAAGGTTTTTCATTTCTACAGACTCTACAGGTTTAAATCTATAGACTCTGCAGGCTTAAATCTATGGAATCTATAGGCTAGAATCTACAGACTCAGTTCTATAGACTTTGTAGGAAGGAATCTACAGACTCATTTCTATGGACTCTGCAGGTTCATTTCTATAGACTCTGTAGGTTCATTTCTACAGACTCTGCAGGAAAGAAATAAGCTCTCAACACTTAGGCAATTTCAAGGTTGGTTCAACGCCAAGGTTCAATGGGTTCAATGCCAAAGTTCAATGACGTCAGCAAGCTTAAAGAGTTAAGTGCTTCAGCAAAAGTTCAAAGTTCAACTGCTTCAGTAAGTTCAATGGCTTCAAATAGCTCCAAAAGACTTAGCGAAAAGAGGAAGGCTTGAACCATTGAACCTTGAACCAAAATGGTTCGAAGGTTCAACGGGTTCAATAGTTCAAAGGTTCAATGAGTGGTTGGTTCAACAAAGTTGGTTCAAGTGGTCAAGTGAACACAAGAATGAACCGATTGAACCATTGAACTGTTGAACCATTGAACCAAAGTTGGTTCAATCGATCAGTTCAAAGGAGTGCCCCAAAGCCCACAGGATGAGTGCCCTTGTGGAGGGTAGGTGATAAGCAAAATCAACCTTTCTTGAAGCCCAAAGGGACACCTTCCCTTTAGGGTGTTCCAAAGACATAAAGCTGAAGGAATTTTAAGGATTCAAAGGGACTTAGAAAAATAATGGATTCATGGAATAAAGGATAAACCAATGAACCGATTGAACCTTGAAACAAAAGAGCTCAAAATTTCAAAGGTTCATAGGTTCAATGGTTTAAAGGAAGCTCTAAACAAAGAGCAAGAAAGTGATTAAACTATTGAACCATTAAACCTTGAACCAAAATAGTTCAAAGGTTCAATGGTTCAACATGGATGGTTCAAAGGAGTGACCCAAAGCTGAAAGAACAAGTGCCCTTATGGAGGGTAGTGAACTAAGGGTAGGTGCCCTTACAGAGGGCAGAGAACATTGGTTCAAAGATCAAAGGGATGGTTTAATCAAAGACTAAGAAAGTGATTGAACCAAGGAAGTGAATGAACCAAGGAAGCAATTGAACCAAGAAAGTGATTGAACCAAAAAAGCGATTGAACTAGGGAAGCAATTGAACCAAGGAGGTGATTGAACCAAGGAACTGATAAAGACTACTTGAACCATTAAATTATTAAACTAATGAACTTTCAAAGGTTCAAAGGTTCATGGTTCAATATAGTTCAAACAATCAGCAACTATTGACGTCCTCATAGATGTCAAATTTAAGATAGTGAAATATCTGTTGATTTTCAAATATGGCATAGACCTTGTGAATAAATTCAGTGACTGGCCAAAGAGATAGCCTGAGAGCTCAGATCGAACAGATAAGGAAAAAATATAGAAAGGAAAGGGGAAATGATGGAGAAAGATCAGAAATATTTGCACATGGGATATGTTTCTAGAAGGTGAAGCAGACCACCAGGTGGACATCGGAGAGCACAAACATTCAATGGTGTAGCCTATTTTTCTACATTGAGTAAAGCAAATGAACAGTTGTGCACACATCAGGAAACACATCAAGTGGCCCATATTTAAGATTGACGCTCGATTATAGAATAGCCCATGGATAGAATTTAAAATGCATTGAAGGCATTAAATGCATCATAGGCCATTTTTGTGAAACAAAGTGCCCAAGTCTTTCTTGGAGCACTATATATTGGACTCTCTCTTATTGTTTTAAAAGGGAGATCTCTCGATTATCAGAAACAAAACTCTACCCAAATTGAAAGGCATTACTGAGACTTTGAGTTCAGATTGTTAATCATATTTTGTTATTTGAATAAGAAAACAAGTGACTTTTTAGACTTTGTGCTGAAATAGCTTGGTTGTTGGGGAAATTGTTCTTATGTCCATTTCCTTAATACATTTTTTTGTCCATTTAATTAAATAAGTAGAATTAGTGAAAGTAATTAGGAAGGTGTCCTGAAGCCAGCTGTGGAGAGACTTTGTGCTACCACAATTGTCTTTAGTTTGTCTATTTTCTATTTCTGTGTAAAGGATCTTAGGATGACTTTGTGCCCTCATTATCCTTCATATTTCACTCTTTGGTAGTTGAGGTGGAGGCTTTGTACTACATTTTATCCTACTATGTTATTGTGCCCTATTGTAATTACTTGTCACTAATTGAAAGGTTTCTGTTGTCTACTGAATAGCACTTCTGAAAGAAGAGGAGTGCCTTCTATCATTTCATCAAGATTTCCCCTTTGATTTGTGAACATCTCTAAAAAAAGAGAGATGGATGGTGTTATCCTACCCCTAAGTGTTATTTTTAGCTTATATATATATATATATATATATATTACCTTATAGTTATAGGGAACCTCTCCTTGATGAGAGGAGAAATTTGTCCACCTCTAATGTGGTAAGCCTGCACATTTGTATGACCAATCTCTCTATGCTACGGTTGAAGAGACCTATTTTGCTCATCAGTTAGCTTATTAACAAAATATTCACCCAATAGTTTTTAGTGACTCCACTGGGGACTGATGAGTATTTCTAGTCCTTTTCTAGTCTAATCAAATCAAAGCATTTCATATCATTGGAGAACAATGTGAAGTAGGAAAGAACACTGCCAGCTTCACGCCAATAGTTTTTGGTGACTCCATTAGGGATTTAAACAAGTAGTTCCTATCCTTATCCATTATATACTCTGGTGACTCTCATTTGAGTCTTACCCATTATCATTATAGCCTTATCCATATATCCTGCTATGAAAGAATGAGCTACTCCAGTGCTTTCCCATTGTTAATTTTTCTTTCCAGCTTCACGCCAATAGTTTTTGGCAATTCCACTGGGGAAGAATGTGCAGTTTGAAGCCTCAAGATTCAAGCTAAAGCAGTACCAATTCTTTTCTATTTTTATTTTTACACTCTGGCAGATCCACGGTATACGTGAAGCCAAAGGGATAAAGATATTGTTGACCTTGTATTCGAGTTGGTACAGTAAAGTAATTTTGATCTGTTTCTTTCACCATCTTGCCTCTAATGAACTAGGAGATTTTCTCCTACTAAAGTCAAGTCTCCATTACTAGATAAAGCATCCATTTTTTATATTAATAAATCTTTGTCAATACTTACCCCTCTGAGATTTTTTATTCCACCTTTCCATAGTCATACAATGGCAATTTAAGGCCCTTGGGGTAACTCTTTTATCCCACTCAATTTAACTCCACCTCTACATAAGCTACCACGTAGTTCAAGGAAAAAATTTCCCAAGTTCTATGGTGATGGGAAGGTTCATCCTGATGAACATATTATAGCCTTCAGCATAGCTAGTGGCATAATAGGTGTGGAGTATGAGGATGTAGTAGTCAAGCTATTCGTGGAAACTTTACAAAGTGCTGCTAAAGATTGGTTCTATCATTTGTAGGCCCAGATTATGACTAACTGGAACACTCTCAAAGCCAAATTTGAAGCCAGATTTAAGCCTACAGAAGATGTGCATGCCCCACTAGCTCAACTCACACAAATGAAGAAGGAGCCTCATGAACCAATGAGGGATTTCATATCCAAGTTTGACAAGCTGAGGAATAGAATTCCTATAATTACTCAGCCTATAACTAAGAATCTCAAATGTTTTTTTATCAACTCTCAGCTACCTGAAGTGAGTTTTTTGCTGAGATGTGCTGGCCAAATAGACCTTGCTACAGCTTAGGATTTGGCCACTGAGGTGGAAGATGACCTTATCTTGGTAGGAAAGACAAGGAGATATCCTAATAGAGGTAAATCTTCTTCATCTTTTGAATATCTATCTACAAGTACCACTGATCCAATGGTGCAAAAGCTAGAAAATAAGTTGTTAGCTCTCAAGAAGTAAATGCAACAGGGATATCTTCAGCTCCTTCATATAGAGATATGCCAAGGAGGGCATTTCCCAATCAGTCATACCAAGGCAATGTTGCCAAGAATCAAGGACAACCAATCATCTTCCTCCCCCACAGAGGAAACTTGCCATTGAAGCACCCCCAACCAATTCAGTAGTTGGATATCTCAAAATAGAATCTAATTTCTCTTTCCAACCTAAATTAAACCAAGAAAATGATGTTAATCTCCTAGCAGAAGGACAAGAAGAATTAGCTAGCGACTCCAACATTGGTTTCCTAAATTACTAGGATGAACCCAGAGATAAAGGTGAAGCAGTTGATGGATCATATGATATATTCACCCGATCCCAAAACCAATTAGCCCAGCAAGCTGATAAAGTAAAAATAGGGGAAAGTTCTCAGCCTACAATTTTAGTTTCCAAACGAAGAACTTCTCTACCTTTCCAGCCAAAATACCCAATGAGTAATAAAAAGGTAAGTACATCAAGCATTCCTCCATCTTAAACTTCAATTTCATAGACTAGTACCACCCCTCCTAAAAACCAGAAAGATGAACTACCTTCCTTTCTTCCTAGTCTATTTTAGTCATTTGACATAATCGACCATGTCAAGAAGACCAAAATTCAAATATTTCAATTTGAATTCTTGCAATCCAATCCTGAGCAGTTGGATAGATTAGTTCAGTGTGTGAAGACTAAAGTTGTCCCTATAGGACAAGATGTTAAAACGGTAATTCATGATCTCCCAAGGAACATGTCTATCCCAAACAATCTTGTCATTACTCCTTTATCTGCCCCTGGGAAAATAGAGCCTTTCTATGTTTCCCTATTGATAAATGGTCACAAACTAATTGCATCATAGACTCAGGTGCATCTGACAACATCATACCTACTAAGGTGGCAGAATCTCTTAGACTCATGCTAACCAAAACCTTTAGGAGATGTTTCTCCATAGAGAACAAACAAGTACCTCTATTGGGACAAATCAATGATGCCTAATTTGCATTTACAGCATTCCCAGACAAAAGAATCAAGATGACAGTCCTAGTGGCTGATGTTCCAGCCTCATACAACATTCTTCTGGGGTAAAATTTCTACAAGGATGTTGGTGGAGAATTGAGCATGGACCTATCTGAAGTGAGGATCCCTATCAAAGGCATTATGCAGAGGCTACTTCCTGAAAAGGAATCAAAATATGTTGTCACTTAGACATCATCCTTTGAAGCCCAAATTTTGTTTGAGTCTTCAGGCATGGGTAATTATTTTTTGACCACAGAAGACACTCATGTTTCAGCTGATGAAACTCTCAAAAATTATAGTCTAAAAATTAGTTCAGATAGAATAGCAAAAGACATGATAGAGCACAATACAAATGCAGAAGAAGTCCCCCTTCCAAGCAAAGAGAAATTTGAGAAAGGATCAGTTTCAAATAAGGTATGGATGCTAAAATTTGATGGCAAGTTGTTCCTCTACCGGTTTAGAAGCCAAAATTGTGTTGATATCTCCTCAAGGAGATATTTTTCCTTCTTCATACAAGTTGCAATTTAGCAACACCAACAACATAGCTAAATATGAATCTCTTTTGCTTAGATTGAAAGCCACTAAAGACAAGGGCATCAAACACTTCATGCCAAAGGAGATGCCAAGATGGTGGTTTGTTAGGTGAGAAACCTATATCAAACCAAAAATGAGAGATTGCATCACTACTACAATCTAGTCTGGAATCAAATTGAAAACTTTGATGCTTTCAACATCTCTACCATACCCAGGGAATTTAATGACAGAGCTGATGCACTGGCAGTTTCAACAACTCTCTTAGTCCCTCACCTAGACTTCACAAGAGACAATTACACCATTGAGCTGGTCTTCTGACCAAGTGTACTTGATAATGCCAATCATTGGTAGGTGTTTAACAATGACAACCAAATCATTACCTTCTTAGAGTAAAAAGATAGCTTTGCATAGTTGCATTGTGAAGGCAGTGAGCCTCAGAAGCTTAAATCAGTCCATGAATCAAACCCAAACCTAGGTGAAGAATTCTTATAGCTAAAAGGGAATAAAATTACCAAAGGCCTAGTTTCCCTCGAGAAACTATTTGACAAGCACAATAGGTTCATCAAATAGCAACAAATGGATTCAAGCTCCTCCCAGGGGTTTGATCAGATAAATTTGGGTACCAAGGAAAATCCCAAGATGGTGAACATTGGGAAGTGTTGTACTCCAAAGGAGAAACTCAAATTTACTAACCTACTTCACCATTACATGGACGTTTTGGCATACTCTTATGATGATCTGAAGTCACTCAGGCTTGAAGAAATTCACCATGAAATTCCTCTCAAGGATGATTCAATACCTTACAAGTAGAAATCTTGGCAGTATAATCCAAAGATATCAGGTACTATTCTATCTAAGATACAAAAAATGTTGAATGCCAGGATAATCTTCCCAATCTATCATTCCATATGGATTGCCAACATAGTACCTATGAGAAAGAAGAATGGGAAAATTCACCTCTATGTGGATTTTAGGAATCTGAATCAATCATCCTTAAAGGATAACTATCCTTTGCCCATCATGGACCAAGTACTTAAGACAGTGACCAATTCTAAGATGTTATCAATTCTAGATAGCTTCTCAGGATACAATCAAGTAGAAGTTGGTGAAGCAAACCAGCACAAGACTGCCTTCACCACACCTTGGGGCAACTTTGCATATTGAAGGATGCCATTTGGCCTGATAAATGGTGGCGCTACTTTCTAGAGAGTAATGGACCTTACTTTCAAAGATGAAATGGGTAAGTTCATTGTGGTATACCTTGATGACTTGACCATTTTTTCAAAGCATCGCCCTGACCATGTGCACCATTTTCAACAAGTGCTGAAACATTGCCACCAAAATGGCATTTCTCTAAACCCCAAAAAGTCTATTTTTGGAGTAACAAAAGGGAAGCTTCTTAAACACATTGTATCTAGAGAAGGCATAAAGATTGACTTAGAAAGAGTTGAGTCCATCGAGGAGCTTACTCTACCCATGAGTAAGACTGCGGTTCACTCTTTCTTCAAAAAAGTGAATTTCTTATGAAGATTCATTCTCGAGCTCACTAAGAAGACTTGCTACATTGTGGATATGATGAAAGGAAAAGCCACTTTCAACTAGACTGAAAAAGGCAAATCAGCATTCCAAAACATCAAGACAGCCATTGCGCACACCCCAATTCTAGTTTGTCTAAATTATACCAAATATTTCATCATGTATAGTTATCTTTTAAACACACACTTTCAACCATTCTAGTTCAGCAGAATGAAGAAGGTGTGGAATCTCCCATTTCCTTCATGTGTTGTCTTCTCAAAGCTCATGAGTTAAAGTATTCAAACATGGAGAAGCATGCTTATGTAGTGGTCAAGGTAGTGAAGCATTTTTATTTTTATATCCTGAACTCATGTGTTACTGCTCTTGTTCCTGATACCACAATCAAATCCATACTAACTTAACAGGAATTTGGAACCAAAAGGGGTAATTAGATTGCTAAAATCTAGGAGTTTGATATAGTTATCAAATTGACAAAGTTGGTGTGGGGAAAGGGCCTTTGTCAATTAATTTTTGACAATAGATCCGAAGAAGCAAGGCATGAAGGAAAAGAAGTAATACATGCCAAAAATCCTCTTTGTCTCCACCATGAATGAGTGGTATTTAAGTATTGCTCATTTCCTTACTTATGGTGAGTGTCCTGCTCACCTATCTCATAAAGAAATGAGAACTTTCAAGCTGAAAGCTGCCAACTTTGTCCTATGGAACAATGGCATGTACAAGAGGAGCCTTGATGGAGTATTTTTTTGCTATGTGGATAAAGTACAATGAACAAACTTTTGGAATCCTTCCATAATTTGGCTTGTGGAGGAAATTTTTCTACTCCTATAACCACCCACAAGATTCTTAGAGCCAAGTATTACTAGCCTACTTTGTTTTAGGATGCATACAAATGGGTATGAAAGTGTGAACTGTGCCAATAGTTCGTTGGAAGACCCAAGTTAGTTGCATTGCCTCTCAAGCCAGTAGTGATAGAAGAGCCATTTTAGCAATGGGGAATCAATTTCGTTGGTGTTGTAAACCCATCTTCAAGTGCTAGACATGATTATGTCCCCACACCTACATATTACTTCACCAAATGGGTGGAATCAATTCCAACCAGACATACTACTTTAAAAGTAGTATGCGATTTTCTCAAGGAGAACATCATTTTCAGGTTTGGGGTCCCAACTAAAATTTTGATGAATAATGTTGCCTATTTCTCTTCCCATGAGATCACTCAGTTCTATTTTTACTATGAGATTACCCTCTCCCACTCCTCTAATTATTTCCCACAAGGGAATGGTCAAGCTGAATCAAGCAATAAGAATTTGGTGACCATCATTAGGAAGTTGGTAGATGACAACCAATGAACCTAGCACAAAGCATTGTTTGATGCTTTATGGGCAAACAAAATTACACCCAAAAGGGCAATAGGTATGTCACCTTTCCAACTTCTTTATGGTCTCAATGCATAGATACCAATCACCCTTGAATTTCCAACATTGAAATTGGTAAAGGCAGTTGAAGATCAAACATATGAAAGCTCCATCGACAAGAGGATCATATGTTTGACTAAGCTGGATGAGCAGTGAACTATGGTGGTGGATTGAATTGTGCAACATCAAAGTTTGGTGAAGAAGCTCTTCGACTAGAAAGCAAAAAATTGGGATTTCTAGATTGGAGATCAAGTCCTGCTGTGGGACAAGAGAAGAGAACCAAAGGGAATGCATGGGTAATTTGATTCTCTATGGAGAGGCTCGTTCACTATCCATTAGCTCAATGGTGAGAATAGTTTATTGTTGAAGTACCAAGATGGCACACCCTTTTCTTTACCTCACAATGGGCAACATCTGAAGCACTTCAACTCTTGAAGTATCAAATAAGATTACCTACACACACACACACACACACACACACACACATACACACACACACACACATATATATATATTTGTATAGTCTTTAGTTCTGTTTTGTGCTTTTCATTTTCATTTTTGATGCCCTTCTTTTTTGGGTAGCATGAATTCATAGCCTAATGGCATACTTCAAGGCACTAGAGATTCTGGTTTCTACTTCCCTCAGTTGTTCCAAGTTTTCAACTGAAAGTTCTCCAATTGAAGCCAACTGTTGTTCCCAAAATCTGTCACTCATTTTTGGGACAACATATGAACTATTTTGGTCCTACAGGACAAAATTCCCTCTTCCCTTCTCAAAAATTATTTTGGGCATTCAAATTCTCCATTTTTCAAGCTTTTTCATTTCTATGGACTCTGTAGGCTTAAATCTACGGACTCTGTAGGTTTAAATCTATGGACTCTGTAGGCTTAAATCTATGGACTCTGTAGGCTAGAATCTACGAACTCATTTCTATGAACTTCATAGGAAGGAATCTATGAACTCTATAGGTTCATTTTTATGGACTCTATAGGTTCATTTCTATGAACTCTGTAGGAAAGAAACAAGCTCTCAACACTTAGGCAATTTCAAGGTTGGTTCAATGCCAAGGTTCAACAGGTTCAATGCCAAAGTTCAACAACATCAACAAGCTTAAAGAGTAAAGTGCTTCAACAAAAATTCAAAGTTCAATCACTTCATCAAGTTCAACACCTTCAAATGGCTTCAAAAGACTTAGCAAAAATAAGAAGGCTTGAACTAGTGAACCTTGAACCAAAATGGTTCAAAACTTCAACGGTCAAAGGTTTAATGAGCGGTTGGTTCAATGCAGTTGGTTTAATGAAGTTAGTTCAACTGGTCAAGTGAACACAAGAATGAACTGATTGAATCATTGAATTATTAAACCAAAGTTGGTTCAATTGATCAGTTTAAAGGAGTGTCCCAAAGCCCATAGGATGAGTGCCCTTGCAGAGGGTAGGTAATGAGAAAAATGGACCTTTCTCGAAGCTTGAAGGGACACCTTCCCTTCAAGGTGTTCCAAAGACATAAATTTGAAGGAATTTTAAGCCTTCAAAGGGACTTATTAAAATAATGGATTTGTGGAATAAAGGATAAACCAATGAACCAATTAAACCTTGAACCAAAAGAGTTCAAAATTTCAAAGGTTCACAGGTTCAACGGTTCAAAGGAAGCTCTAGACAAAGATCAAGAAAGTGATTGAATCGTTGAACCATTGAAACTTGAACCAAAAGAGTTCAAAGGTTCAATGGTTCAATGGTTCAACATGGATAGTTTAAAGGAGTGCCCCAAAGCTGAAAGAACAAGTGCCCTTGTGGAGGGAAGTGAACTAAGGGCAAGTGCCCTTGTAGAGGGTAGAGAACATTGGTTTAAAGATCAAAGGGATGGTTCAATCAAAGACTAAGAAAGTGATTGAACCAAGGAAGCGATTGAACCAAGGAAGTGATTGAACCAAGAAAGCGATTCAACCAAGAAAGTGATTAAACCAAGGAAGTGATTGAACTAGAAAAGTGATTGAACCAGGGAAGTGATTGAACTAGGGAAGTGATTGAAACAAAAAAGTGATTGAACTAGGGAAGCGATTGAACCAGGGAAGCAATTGAACCAAGGAGGTGATTGAACCAAGGAACTGATAAAGACCAGTTGAACTGTTAAATTATTAAACTGATGAACTTTCAAAGGTTCAAAGGTTCATGGTTTAATATAGTTCAAACAATCAACAACCATTGACATCCCCGTGGATGTTAAATTTAAGATAGTGAAATATTCGTTGATTTTCAAATATGACACAGACCCTATGAACAAATTTAGTGATCAGCTAAAGAGATAGCCCGAGAGCTCAGATCAAATAGATTAGGACAAAATACAGCAAGGAAAAGGGAAATGATGGAGAAAGATCAGAATTATCCATGCATGGGATATGTTTCTAGAAGGTTAAGCAGCCCACCAGGTGGACATCAGAGAGTGCAAACATTTAATGGTGTGACCTATTTTTTTGCATTGAGTAAAGCAAATAAATAGCTGCACACACATCAGGTGGCCCATATTTAAGACCAACACCCGATTCCAACATAGCCCATGGACAGAATTTAAAATGCATTGAAGGAATTGAATCCATCATAGGCCATTTTTGTGAAACAAAGTGCCCAAGTCTTTTTTGGAGCACTATATATTGGATTCTCTCTTATTGTTTTGAAAGGGAGATCTCTCAATTATCAGAAACAAAACTCTACCCAAATTGAAAGGCATTACTGAGACTTTGAGCTCAGATTGTTGATCATTTTTTATTATTTGAATAAGAAAACAAGTGACTTTTCAAACTTTGTGCTAAAATAGCTTGGTTGTTGGGGAAATTGTTTTATGTCTATTTCCTTAATACATTTTTTTGTCCATTTAATTAAATAAGTAGAATTAGTGAAAGTAATCAGGAAGGTGTCCTAAATTTGGCTATGGAGAGACTTTATGCTACCATAATTGTCTTTAGTTTGTCTATTTTCTATTTCTATGTAAAGGATCTTAGGATGACTTTGTGCCCTCATTATCCTTCATATTTCACTCTTTGGCAGTTGAGGTGGAGACTTTGTGCTACATTTTATCCTATTGTGTTACTGTGCCCTATTATAGTTACTTGTCACTACCTGAAAGGTTCCTATTGTCTATTGAATAGCACTTCTAAAAGAAGAGGAGTGCCTTCTGTCATTTCATCAAGATTTCCCCTTTGATTTGTGAACATCATCTCTAAAAAAAGAGAGATGGATGGTGGTATCCTACCCTTGAGTGTTATTTTCGGCTTATTTATAGCAAACTAGTATATATATAGTACCTTATAGTTATAGGGAACCTCCCCTTGATGAGAGGAGAGATTTTTCCACCTCTGATGTGGTAAACTTGCACATTTGTATGACTAATCTACCTATGTTGTGGTTGAAGAGACCTATTTTGCTCATCAGTTACCTGATTGACAAAATATTCACCCAACATGTTGAGCAATATATTAGAGGATAATAATGTGTCTAAGACAATGATTCATGATCCTATTATGAAGAAAAAATACTTAGAGACCTTGAAAATCCATTAAATGCTCCAACTACTTCCTTCAATCACAATATCTCCATATTGGGACTCTACATCATCTTCCACTTGCCTTCATCGTAAGGGAAAAGTACTAATATCCATGGACTTGATAGATCCATGCTTAAGTTTGATTTTGAGAGGATCCTCCTACAAAAATTAATAAGAATGCATAAAATAATAGTAATTAGCATCATGAATTAAATCTCACATAACACTTGAAAAGATTGAATTGATCATAAGCCACTTCAATGGAGCCACCTCCTTTGAGCAATCCCAATATAATAATTTCATCGATGCCTTCATTGTCCTCAACACTTACTTATATATGAATTCTAATCTAAGCAACTACTACTTCCCATGAATGTGAAATAAAATACAATGCTCATGGGATGACTTATAAAGCATATACATCCAGAGTAACCACTAAACAAACAAATTAAAGAGAATAGATATCATGGGTTCATAACATCCCCTCCCTCTTAAAAAAAGCTTTGTCCTCAAGGCTTTAGATGTGGGAATTGGTGTTGGATCTGAAATAGTGATTCTCATGTTACATCTTCTAGTTGCATTCCATGCCACTAAATTAAAACCTTGGTGATGGAGTGGGAGTGAAGTTGACATGTGTGATTATCTAGGATTGCCTCTGGCTCAAGAAAAATGGAACCTTCATTCTCAAGTTTTGGTAAAATGTTCTATGATCTGATGTTGTGCCAATAACTTTCTTAAGACAAGAGACATGAAATACTAGATGAATTTAGGAAGTAGGTGAGAGCTCCAACTTATAAGAAACTAACCCAATCTTCTGAAGAACCTTATAGGGCCCATAGAACTTGGGAGCTATCTTATGACACTCTTTGAGTTTTAGGGATGATTGCTTATATGGATGTAAGTGAATAGAAACCATATCACCTACTTGAAAAGTATGCTCGAAATGGTGTAGATCTACCTGTTGCTTCATTTGATTATGTGCAATATGAAGATTATCTCTTAGGGTACTAAGGATCTGATCCCAAATTCAAATAATCATGTTGACCGCTTGAACTGATGAACTATTGGGGGTGTATAGAAGGAGAACTGGTGGCGCTTGACCATAGATTGCTTCATATGGAGTCATTTTCATTAAAGTGTGATAGGAGGTATTGTGCCACCATTTGGTGAGAGGGAGCCACTTTGCCCACTGATGTTATTTTTTTGATATGAAGCAACAAAGGAAATTTTCCAAACATTTGTTGATAATTTTAGTTTGGCCATCTATTTGTGGATGATACCTAGAACTCATCTTCAATTGGGTGCCAGTAAGTCAAAATAGTTCTATCCAAAAATGGATGGTGAAGGTTATATCATGATCTGAGACAATGGATGAAGTAATGCCATGAAGACAAAAAATCTAGTTCATGAAAATTTGTGTGACTATACAGGTGGTATAAGGATGGTTGAGGGTACAAAAGTGACTATTTTTAAAAAGGCGATCAACCACAACTAGGATCACCATTTTCCCTCTATGTTTTGGGATTCCCACAATAAAATACATATAAATATCTAACCAAATCATGGTAGGTATGGGAAAGGGTCAATAAACCCAAGGATGAGTGTTGTTTCACCCTTATTGCATTGGTTGGTATCACATTTAGACACCATTTATTGAATTGCCTTTTTCATTCCCTTTCAAAAGAAGTTACGCCATGACCACTCATAAGTTTTGAGAAAACCTAACTTCCCTACAGATGGAGAAGCATGGAGTTCATATAATATAGATTTCTAAAGATATATACTCTGGGGAAGCACCAAATGACCCTTGTATTGTAAAGAATCACCATCTCATGAATAATGCAGTACAGTCAAGGGATTAGTGGCCAACTATTAAATAATTGGAGATAATGAGGAGTCATTGGCATACCCTTGTTGTATAGTGTCCAACCAATTTGGAATAGACATGTAAATAACTAAAAGGGAAGATTGGTCTATAAATGTGGGAGATAGAGCATCAACCACAATATTGTCTTTACCCTTCTTGTAAGTGATCTCATAGTCATAACCCATGAGTTTGTTGACCCATTTTTGTTGTGAGGGGGTAGAGATCCATTGTTATAGGAAATATTTTAGACTCTTGTGATTATTTTTTATTCAAAAATGATTTCCCAGTAGGTATGGCCTCCACTTCTATACTGCATGCAAAATGGCCATTGTTTCCTTCTCATAAGTAGAGAGCACTAAATTCTTTCCAGAAAGAGCTTTATTGATAAATACAATGGGGATTCTTTCTTGGAGGAGAATAGCACCAAGTCCATTACCACAAGCATCACTCTCGATAGTGAAGATCTTGGAAAAATTTACCATAGCTAGAATAGGTGTAGTATACATAGCTTGTTTCAATTTTAAAAATGCACACTCAGTAGCTTGTGTCCACGTAAAAGCATACTTTTTAAACATAGCTATCAGTGAAGCTACAATATTCTCATAATAATTTAAAAACTTGAGATAATATCTATTTAGCCCAAAAAAACCATGGAGGCTCTCAAGTGTCTAAGGATGTGGCCAATTTGGCATGGCAGTGATTTTTTTAGGATCCACCCAAACCCCTTAGGCTGACACAATATGCCTAGGATACTCCACTTCATCCTAGCCAAAAGTACATTTGGACTATTTTTCACAAAGATGATGGTCAAATAAATTTTTTAGTGTGAGCTCAAGACATTGGAGATACTCCGACCATGTTTTACTATAGATGAAGATATCATCAAAGAAGACTAGAATGAATTTACATAGGTAGGGCTAGAAAATTTTATTCATAAATGCTTGGAATTTTGAAGGATAATTATTGAGGACAAAGGGCATGACCATAAAATCATAACGGTTATCATGCATGCAAAAATCTATTTAAGGATATCATCCTCATGAAGTTGGATCTGGTGATATCCAGAGCAGAGATCCAACTTGGAGAAAAAATGAGCACCATGAAGCTCATCAAGAAGATCATCAGTGATAGGGATTGAGAACTTATCATTTATTATGAGGTTATTAAAGGCACAAAAATCAATGCAAAGTCACCATGACCCATCTTCTTCTAAACAAGGAAAATTGGGGAAGAATATGGACTGGTATTGGGGTGAATAACGCCTTCCTTCTAAGTCTCGAATGAGCATCTCGATCTCGGTATTTTTTTGAAATGGGTAGTGATAAGGCCTGATTTTAAGAGGAATGCTTCCATTAAGGAGATTAATATGATTGTATTTTGGTCATGAAGGTTGTAATCCCACTGGTTTAGTAAAGACACGTGCATACCTCTATAGAATAGTGTGTAGATCAGAAGGAGTAGTGGAGACTATTGGTGGTTGCATTTAAATGGAATGGAGTTAGGCAATGATGCCATATGAATTATTATTAATAATATTTTCCATGTGGTGTGAAATGATGATGTTGATATATCCTGGTTGTAAGCCTTTCAATGTGTGTTTTTGCCCATTGTCTTAAAACTACATCCAAAGTTAAACAAAATCCCATAAGATGGGTCTAAGTGTATGTAACCACTGGGATCCCAAAACAACATCACATCCATATAATGGTAATGCAAACATGGTGAAACACAAGTTATAATATCTAATAGAGATAAGCACATTATGAAACTTCCCTTTACAAGGTAATGTGCCCCTATTGGCAATCATGACTTCAAACTTGGAACAAGGATGGATAAAACAATCAGCCTATTTTATGATCTGAGGGTCAATGAAGTTATGAGTACTACTTGAATCAATGAGTGTTGTGATAAGGATATTCTTGAAGTAACCCCTAACCCACATGGTTTTTGGGGTAGTGACTCCTGCTAAGCCATGAAGAGAGATCTCTGGTTGGTCTTCTTGAGAAGTAGGTTCCATAATCGGCTAAGCTTCCTCTAGATCATCTATTATATCATGAACATCTTCCCAATATTTAGTTATAGGTGAAGAGTTCACATCTAATAGGTAGAGCTTTTACTTGACACATTAGTGTCCTCGAGTGAATTTATCATAATATTTATAACATAGTCATTTTTCTCTATGGGATTGCATCTCTACTTCAGTTAAATGCTTGGTAGGAGTGGGTCTGGGAGTTGACATTGTTTGAGATCATTATGAAGCGGTAGTTTTTAAAGGAGCAAAATTAGATTTGAATCATTACTAAGCTATGATCTTATCCTCTACTAAATTATCCAACCCTAAAGCTTCCATCATCATATTGGGTTGAAACATTTTGACCTTAGATCGAATGGCATCCTTTAGTCTATAGACAAAACAACTCCTAAAGAATTCATTAGATAATCCCTCTATGTGATTGGCCAGTTTTTCAAATTCTATTTGATATTATCTCATAGTTATTATTTGGATAATTTTAGTGAGTGCTCCACTGAAGTCATCAAAAGTAGTAGGGCCAAATTATTGCAAAATGAGGGTACAAAAATCAGTCCATATGGGTTCATCATGAGCCTTGGTGTACCAATGATACCATTGAAGGGCTTGAAGTTACAAGTGAAAGAATGTAAGAGGGACCTTGTTGAAATAAAAATTATTATGCAGAATGAAATATTTCTCTACCTAATATATCCATCCAGTTGGATCTACACCATTGAATCAAAAAAACTAAGCTTCAACCCATGATAATTACTGGAAGAAGAGAATGCAGAGTATGAAAAAGACTCTGGATGTCATCTATTATTCATGGTAGTATGTTGAATATTGATGCTGAGAATTTTTTCATCAAGATCTTTGATGTGGGTTTTGAGGTTGGTAATTTCATCCTCTATATTTTTTGTTCCTGTTTGAGTTACTACCATGACTTGAACAACAACAAAAAATCAATTTTTATTTATTTATAGTTTATGTCTAACTGTAAGTCCTTTGACAGTATGCTAATACTCCATAAATGGTTTTTGGATTCTAGTTTCTATCAAATATTTACCTATAAGTCCTCTGACAGTCTATGAATAATCTATTGGTTAATTATTTTGAGTCTACTAGAAATATTTTTAAACTGATATAAATGGTCCCTAAGTTTTAATAGTTGCCTAAGGGTTTTAAAAATATCACTTTGGCCATCAATGCCATCTAAGTGAGTACTACTCTCCAAAAATATTCTATCCATAGATTTACCTTTATGCAATAGCTCTTGGTTTCCTCATGAATGGGAACTACTCAATCAGGAAGGGGCCATTACTCATTTCACTAGCAAGTCCTCTCAATGGGCTAGCTACTTTGGGGTTCTTATGGTACTCCTCATAATGAGTTTTAGGGCTTTCACCCAAGCACTTCTCATAGTTATGTGGTTAGATTTTTACCCTGATCCAAAATAGATTAGTGTGTTACAAGAAAATACCAAAATAAATTATGCAGTAGAATAGAGTTATTTATAAAAATTATTATACAAAAGAACATAGTCAAGACTTTTTAGAAAAAATAATTGGCCCTTGAAAGCTATCTAATACTAGATGAGAGGATCCTCTTGCAATAATAAATAAGAATGCAAAAAATAATAGGAATTAGCAACATGAATTAAATCTCACAGAACACTTGAAAATATTGAATTGATCATAGGCCACTATAAGGGGCAACCTCCTTTGATAAATTTAAATACAATAATTTTGTGGATGCCTTCATTGGTTTCAAAACTTACTTATATATGAATTATAATCTAAGAAACTACTACTTCCCATGAATGTGGGATAAAACAAAATGCTCACGGGATAACTTACAAAACATATGCATCCAATGTAACCACTAAATAAACAAGTAAAGAGAAGAGATATCATGAGTTCATAACAACTTTGAGAAGCTACATGTACCTTTTCATCAAGGCTATAGTTATTTCGAAGGAAAATATGCCTTCCCATAATCATAAATATCTACCCTTACTTTGAACCTAGGTCTACCATAGATGAAAATCAATCCCAATTATTGGTTTTCCTATAGTCTTAACGTCGATGAAATAAATCTCACCAAGTGATTGACCTTGCTTTGACAATAATTACCACCCTTTTATCTATATTAGGTATAAAAGACCAATTCTATCTCTATAGAGATCTAACAGTGATGTTCGATCCCTAAAATATCCATTCTGGTTCAACCTAGATCATCTTTGAACTCAGCTATCATGCATTTGCTTGTTTAGGTCAAAAACAACTTCATTGACCTCCACCACAAGTTTCCTAGGCTCTCCTTTATTAATTGGACATCAATTTATTTATTTAAGACTATCAAATTTGGACACTTGGTGGCCTCACACTTGATCTAAGCTCTATTAACTTATTGACCTTGTTCACGCTGTTGATCTTTCTTTGTATGAATAAATGTAAGTCATAAATCTTCTACCAATTTAATGTGATTAAGACACTTATCACTCATGCATTTGCTCTTAATATCCACTAACCTTTTGACCCATTTCTCATCATTAGATCTACTTTGTATGATTTCACATGCACCATTGATCTACTTAGACCCACTAATTTGGTCTTTGCCCGTGCACTATTGGATCAGTGTTTTACGATTATATGCATACCATCAATATGCTTGGACTCACTAGCTTTTTTAGTTATCATTTTTTATTGGATATTTGATGCATGATCGAATGCGCACCATTGTATATTTAAGAACATTTGAATTCAAATGGTTATTTGTCATAGCTTAAACTTGATGTCACCACACATGTTTCATTCTACTTGTTTAACTTTGAGGACTTAGATCTTTAGATAGACAACTCATCAAGAAATGAAATTTTTAGGGGACCTTCTTGGCATAAAAAAAAATCATGTCCATGCAATCTTTTATCTCTAATAATCCTTCTAAGTGAACTTATTAAATACATAATTAAGATGACCCATTAATTTATGCATGACATGCCATGATGGTCTAGTCTCTGTAGACTTGTGCAAGATATTATTGTCCCTTTATAAGGATCCAATGAAATTATAATAATTTTTGAAACTTGATTCATGCCCCTAAATTCTTGAAACACCATGAGAACCTACTGGTATTTTTCACTTTGCAATCTTGGACCTGTTTCCAAGCTTGTTTCTCAAAAGTCAATGAACCACACTTTAAGCTTGATTAAAGTGTTTCAAAATATTTTTAAATCTTATTTTTCTAATTTTGGTCCATTCATTCCATCTAGAACTCTGCTCATCTTCCCAAACCATTTATAGGTAAAATATTCTTATGTGGGCCAAATTTGGCTAACATTTTTTGGTGACATTCTAGGTTTGCATGTCTGTTATGCAAGAAACTAGTATCCTTAAACTAATCCATTGGACATGGAGTCTTTTGATTTCTTCCCAACTAAAAATTTCATGAGATTGATAAAAGGCTAACCCTTTCTGAAAACCCTTCTTGAATCAAAATTGGATAAAAGAGAAAAACAAATAATTGTGCCACAGGCACTTATTGAAATAGAAACACACAATTGAAAGGAAATATGCACAAGGTACTTAGAAGAAATCATAGAAAACGACTCTAATATGTTAAAATATCATACAATAGTTGTAAAATCTTATAATAATAAGGCTTTAAATGAATTCCATTAAATAATATGGGTAATACCTCTCCATCTAGTTGGGCAAGTTGAAAAGCATTATGATGTTTGCATCTATGGATAAAATAAGGACCACTCCACAAGCTATCAAACTTGGTATGGTTGCCTAGCTTGGCCTTATTTGAGTTCCATCTAAGGACTAGGTCCTCTTCCTTGAATTCCCTTACTATGGCTCTCTTTTTAAAGGTTTTTTTACTGGATCTTGATGTGACTCTAATGTCTTCTTTGTAAGGTCCTTGGTTTCTTCAAGCTCCATGAGCTCTAACATCCTCACACTCATGGGCTCACTCTCCATTAATTCATGCTAATGAGATAACTCCAATGCAATAAATTCAAGACAAATGGAAAATTTGACTTCGCTTCCATATATAAGGATATGTGGAGAATTGTCAATGACAACTTTGGGAGTCACTCTATCAGCCCATAAAGTTGTCCTTAGCTTTGTATGCCAAACCTTTTGATTTTCTTCCATAGTTCTCTTGATAATCCTTAACAATTTCTTGTTTATGGATTATACCAGTCCATTGCCTTGGGGATACTAGTTTGAGGATGAACTGAGGTATATTCCTAGCTTGAGTGCCTATTCACTTGTTCTCATGCCTATGAATTATAATTCATTATCTAGAATTATAATATCTAAGACACCAAACTTGGTTACTGTGTTGTCATATAAGTCCAATATTGTTGTCTCATTAGCTTCTTTCGAGGCAATTACTTCCACCCACCTGGTGAAGTAGTTATTTATGATGAGCACCCATTTATTCCCTACACTTGAAGGTAGATTGATCATTCCTATGAAGTCCAAACCCAATTACATGAAGGGTTGCTCCACCTGAATTGGCTTGAGTGGAAAAATTGCTAATCTTTCTTTACCTATAAATCAAGCACACTTTTGGCATTTTTTGACCCATACATAGGCATCCTTGAAGACACTAGGCCAGTAATAACCATCACTCATCACCTTTGATGTTTTTTTTTATTGGAGCAAAGTGGCCTCATGTAGGTCCATAATGAAATTTCTCCAAGATATTTGTCACTTGATTATCATCAATATACCCTAGAATAACCCCATTGAGGTTCCTTCTAAATAGAACCCCATTAACCAATGCATAAGGCATGGATTAAAGTCTGAAATACCTTATTTTTCCTCTATCCAAACCTTGGGGGCATTCTTGTGTCATCAAAAAATGTGTCATATCATGGAGCTAGCTATTATGAAGTGAAGGTGCATATGTTTGTGAGTTGTCTTGTGTCACCAAAACAACTTCTTTGTCTTCTTTAAGATCATCTACCATATACTCACACAAGCCTTTGCCTCTTACCAGCTTGGTGACTTTTATTTCCATATCATACTCCATGACCTTGGTAATTTAGCCAGCTTTCTTTTCATTCAAGTCTTTATTAAAGAGGAAGTCCCTAACTATAGGATGAGACACCATAAGGTGAACCTTGCTATTGGAAAGTATTGGCAAGAACTTTTTGAGGCTTCTCAAGGCTGAAAGAACCTACTTTTCAATAAAAGTATACTTTACATCATACCCCTCTAGCCCTTGACTAAAAAAGGTAATTGGTTTCTCAAATCCTTCACCATTCTTCTACATCAGCATAGCTGATATGTTGTCAACATTATCAAAGGTTTACAACATGAAATATTTTGATAAGTCAAGATTTATGAGTGAGGGTGCTTGAGCAATGGATTGCTTGATGGCCTCAAATGTTGCTCTACCTTCATTTAATAAAGCAAACACTAGGATCTTCTTCAATGTGGTGGTGATGGGTTTGACCAGGTTTGCAAAACTATGTATAAACATTATCACAAAGTGTATTTTCCTAAGGAATATCTAGATTCCTTTCTTGTGCTTAGGTAAAGATAAGATGAGGATGGCACTTATTCTATTAGGGTTAATGGATAACCCTTACTTTGAGATAATGTGACCCAAAATTTTGCCTTCATGAATATCAAACACACATTTCTTCATATTTAAAGATATCTCATATTCTCTACATATTTGGAAGATCAACCTTAAATGGTCCATGTGCTCACTAGCCTTCTTAGAGAAAACTATGATGTCATCTAAGTAAACTAGTACCATCTGATTCAATAACCCTTGGAAATCCATATCTATAGTGCTTTAGAAACTGGCCCCAACATTTGAAAATCCAAAAGGCATCTTTTGGTAAGCATATGTGCCCCACTTTGTGGTGAAGGAAGTCTTATACTGATCTTCCTTTCTTACCAACACCTGGTTGTAACCTATATGGCCATCCAAAAGGAAGAAGCATTTTGAACCAGTAATTATCTAAAGGAGTTTCTCCATGGATGGTAAGGGGTAGTGATCTTTTAAATATACCCTATTCATATCCCTAAAGTCAACACACAATATGATTTCCCAACTCTTCTTCCTCATAGGTACCAAATTGGCTACCCATGAGGAGTACTATATGGGAAAGATGATCTTAGATTCAATTAATTTGGTCAATTCTTTCCTCATAATCTCTTCAATTTTGGGGTTTATAGGCCTCTATTTATACCTAATAGGCTTGGCATTAACCTCTAGTTCTATAGTGTGTTGGGCCAACTTGGGATAAAAGCCTCTTACGTCACTATATTCTCAAGAAATGATGTTTGTATATTATTTACAAAGTTCTATGAAATCATGCCTCTCAGCTTTAGTTCTTACCTTCTCAATCTTGAGGAGATTGTCCTTGAAGATAAGGATTCTTTCACAATTCTCTTCACTTGTTGACATCACTGCCTTATCTTTTCTCATATGATTTCCCTCATAGAATAGACCTTCAAGGGTGATAATCCATTTAGGAAGCTTGTTAGATCTCAACTAAATAATTTGTTCCTCATAGTGATGTTGAAACATTTCCTAGTTTATGGATGAGAACTCTGTTTCTTGCTATAAGAAACAAGTAATTTGTTTATCATTCTCAAAAACCTGCTAATGAGCTTCAATATCTAGCACTGATGGTCTTACCACCACTTTGACATGTGGTTGTACCTTGGTCTTTTTTAACTCATTGGAGATATCAAATTAAGCTCCCATAGCTTCCAACCTATTAGCATGTCCATTTTGGTTCCTTGGCACTACTTGGATGTTAAAGGCCTCAAAATATTCAAATAGGTTCCACACTCTATATTTTTAAGACTTCATAAAATGATTCTTGGTGATATTATAGCCTTTAACTTGGTGCACAATCAATTCATTATTTCCATAAACTTACAGCTACTTGATCCCTCTCTTACAACCCATTGAAGGCCATGCATAAGACCCTCATATTCTATTATATTACAAGAGTAAATAAATTAGAACTTGTAAGAAGAGAAATATTTTTCATTTGAGGGGCATACTAGCATTTCACCTGTACCCACTCCATGTTTTCTCCTTAAACCATCAAAAAATAATTTCCCTAAGTCACTAAGATCTTCTTTTGGTCCATTGAGGGATGGCATGGATTTATTCTCTTCATGTAAGTAGTAGAGACCCATGTCCCTCTCTTCAACTCCTTTCCAAGGATCAACCAAATGATTTTCAGTTCATAGTTCATCCAATAACATGTCTGGTATCTCCTTAGAGTGGGTGTTTAATTCTTGATCAACCATATGTTCATCCTCATCAAGAATGGTGCAATTGAGTTTATTTATCTAGCTCATAAGGATCTATGTGGAACTATGCAATGGTATCCACCTTAATAGGTACCTTGGTTCTATATATTATTCTAAATTTCATATATGACCAATCCACTACAAGATAACCTCTAATATTTTTAGTGAATTCCTTGAATAAGCATAGGGTAAAATGAAGAGGTACATCTAGGATCAACACATATTAAACCATTGAGACACTAGGACAAGCATGCAGGGTCAAGTTGAGGTCTCTAATGATACTAGATGGCTTGGTGGAAGAATCATCAAGTTGTATAACTCCTTTATATTGGGGCTTATATTTCAAACCAGCCTGATCAACTATGGACTTTGGCATTACTGAGGTACTAGCCCTACTGTCTACCAAGAAATTTTGCACTAAAGAGTCACCAATGATCACTAAAATGTAAAAGAGGGAGGTTTTACCATCTTACATGATTGCCCTTCATTTGGTCCTTTGGTTGAATCATTGAGAACCACATTCTGCTTGACTGGTGGTTTCTCAGAAACATTGAATCTTGACAACCCTTCTTGGAGGATGTCTACCTAACCAGGTATGGAGAGCATATCCCACATTAGCATACTCACATTGGACCTTTTCATTTTTTCCAAAATTTTCATGGGTGAACCACCAACCTTTGGTTATGTTTTGGGAGCCACAATTGCACCTTGAGTTTATGAGTTTTGAGGGACAAAGACATTCCCCTAATTTTGATTCCTTAGAGCTATTAGAACCTTTAGAATAGTAACATGTACATTTGGCTTTGATATTAAAGGATTAATGATAGGAGGCTATTTAATGACTTCCTAGTTACCATCCATGTTTCTTCTTTTGAACCTTATATTTTTTGCTATTGGAATGTATGCCTAGCTAGAACTAGCCTACTGGTTGAGTGCATAACACTCTTCTTGCTCATAGTTCACCATATTATCACCCAACTAGCTTGGTCCTTGATTAGGGCTTTGACCTTGTTGAGTCTCTTTTGGTTTTGTTAGCATGGTTACCTCTATGTTATGAGTTATAAGAGCTTAATTGTACCCATACTTGGTAGCCTGCTAATATTGGTCATTGAAAGCTTGAGTGAAATCAGTGGTTGGAATAATGGATTGCCCAAAATACCAAGTTCAAGGCATGATACCCTCAACTTCTTGAACAACATTATTCTGCATGTGGACCAAAGTGTTGGAAGTGTTTGCAACATTTGGATTATAGCTATTTTGTCTAACATAATTAGACTTCCCTTGTCCTTGGATTTGACCTTGGCCTTGGCCTTGGAAGTTTCCTTTGTAGGGTGGTCTATCTACTTGATAAGATTATTTTTGAGGTTGATATAAGGCTTTATAAGGCCTATTGAAATTTTTTTGCCTCTTAACATTACTATTTCATTTCCCAAATATTGAAACATGCTCTTAAGCTCTTAAAAGTTCTTATGTTCTTGGGAGTCACTAGATTGACTAGTGGAAGACTTTTCTTGCTTAGGTGAGGGTATAGTAGCAATTGTAGGCATAGGAAGAATGACATCAAGGGGAGGAATATAAATATGGAGTGGTTTGATCTCAGGGAACAAAGGCATTGGTGGTCTAGGTGTAAGCTTGCCAACCTATAATAGATAATTTTTGGCTCTGATTGTCACCTCATATGCATTTGGCAATCTGTTTCCCCCCCATATACTAGATCATTATTTCAATGTCACTATTAAGGTGCTTTAAATAATGTAAGAAGGCAAAGTTAGGGGTAAAACTAATAGATAATGGGATCATATCCTAAGTCTTTTGGAACCTTGTGTTGGAGTTTTGTATGACCTCATGAGGGGCTCTTTCAATTGTGGTTAATTGTTCTACAAGTGACAAATGGTCATTTTTATCTTAAAATCTCTTACACAATACATCTCCCAATTTATCCCATGATGTAATAGAATTAGTATCAAGGCTTTTATACCAATATAGGGATTTACCTTTGAAAAATATGGATAATAACCTAATTTATACATTTTCCTCATTGGCATTATAAATATTGCAAAAGTTATCTACATCTATGAGGTGTTCAAAAGGGGTTTTAACTTGGTCTCAAAAAAAATAAGGGACACTTGTAATAGTTGCTACTACAATAGGATCATTTTGAAGGAGGTTCTGAGGACTTTGACCATTAAATTACACAAAAGGGAAAACTTTAGGGGTTACCATGGAATGAAAGGGTTTAATAAAGATATTCTTACAGGGATAGGCCTTATAATTGACTTAGAAACAAAGTTTCCTTTATATGGGTGTGTATTATCAAATCTTAATCTTTTTACTGAGTTCAAATTCAATTCAACAAATTCAAAAGGAATGCCTTTAGAAGTTGATCTTGTAGTCACCTTTGGCATGATATGTAGTTAATACTCCACTACAAGAATATTGAATCTTATTTTGGAGTCATCAGATGTTATTGTTTGGAAGCTATAACTAATGCAAATTGATCAAACCAGCATCAAACTTTGACCAATATTCTTTTAAATGAAGTCCCACTAGGCATTCTAGAAACTATTGTAGCATCAATTTTTACCCTTGGATAGGGTTCTTTAGGCTCCTTCCAATTGAGCTACACTATGGGAATAACCCTAGGCTGTGGGCCACCTATGGTGGGTTGGACTTTTGGAGAAGGATAGATTCTTCTTGATGGATCACCTATACTAATGTTTGCATTGAGAAAAGGGTTAGAGAAGGGGTACAGGGTCATCAATAAGGATAAAATGGTGGTGCACCAATTTTAAATGAGAACTCACATAAACATGAAGTAAACACTAAGAAAGCATCAGATAATGCTAACTCACACAATCTCACAAAACTAGCTAGTTACATAAGTGATTCATAAACTAGGCTCAAGAAGCAATGAATGAAGGCAAAGAGGAGTTATAAGAATCACTGAGAGATTGAATTCATGGAAGAAAGAACACTAACTTAGATTGCAACTAACTTGAAGACACCTAAAAATGAGTAAGAAAGAAGGGCATTGAGCATGGAAGCTTCTCCTTCATAATGTCATCATGCACAAGCTTTTCTACACACAATTCAGAGGGAAGAGATAGGTAAATAAATTATTTATTACTTAAAGAGGTATTTCATACAAATTTTGACAGGGTCTAGCCTTATCAAATGAGAGTCTCTACTCTACAGAATTGAGAGATAATTTTTTATCAAAGTGAGAGTCTACATGTGGAAGAAAATAAGAGATATAGGACAAATGAGAGGAGAGAGGGGGAGCACACCATCTGAGATCATTAATTGAGCTATCACCACCTCTTGATAATTCAAGATTAATACATAATAGACAAAGTAGCCTTTATTTATCCCAATATCCTCTAAATCTTCTCATTGGTTGAGAAATATACTAGAGGACAAGAATGTGTCTAAGATGATGAGTCATGATCCTGATATGAATCAAAAATCCTTAGATACCTTGAAAATACATTAAATGATCCGAATTCTTCCTCTAACCACCATATATCCATCTTGGGACTTTACACCATCTTCCTCTTGTTTTCATCATGAGGACAAAGTCATCATATCCATGGACATGATAGAACCATGCTTAAGTCTGCTTTGAGAAACTACATGTACTTGTTTGTCAAGGTTATAACTATGTTGAAGGATGAGATGCCTTCCCATAATAATTGATATATACCCTTACTTTTAAATCTAAACCCAGGTCTACTATAGATGAAAACCAATCCCAATTATTGGTTTTCCTATGGTATTAATGTTGATAAAATGAATCTCACTAGGTGTTGGATCTCACTTCAATAATAGTTACCACCCTTTTTTATATGTATGAGGTCTAAAATACCTATTGTGTCTCCATAAATCTCTAATGGTGATTCTTAATCCATAAAATATCCATTTTGGTTCAACCAAGATCATCTTCAAACCTGAATCTTATGCATTTACTTTATTGGATTGAAAATAGCTTCATCGACCTCAACCAAAAGTCTCATGGGCTCACCCTTATTCATTGGCTGTCAACTTATTGATTTGAGACTATCAAATTTAGACCTTTAGTAGACTCGTGCTTGATTTGATCTCTATTGACTTATTGACCTTGCTCACACCATTGATGTTTCTCTATACGAATGAATATGAGCCATAGATTTTTTACCAATTTAACATGCTTAAGACACCTATCACCCATGTATTTAATCTTATGATACACTAACCTTTTGACCATTTCTTTCCATTAGATCTAAATTGCATGATTGCATGTACATCATTGATCTACTTAGACCCACTAATTCTATCTTTGCCTACATGTTATTAGATCTTCTTTGTATGATTGTATGTATATCGTCAATCTATTTAGACCTAGTAGCTATATCAGTCACCATGCGATGTTGTATCTTTAATTCATGATCAAATGTTCACCATTGGATCTTTAGGAATATTTGAATTCAAATGGTTATTTACATTATCTTAAACTTGGCATCCCCATGCATGTTTCATTCTACTTTTTAAACTTTGAGGAATTAGATCTTGAGATAGACAACTCATCAAGACATGAAATTTGTATGGGACCTTCTTGGTATGAAAAACATCATGTCCATGTAATATTTTAGCTCTGAGAGGCCTCCTAAGTGAACTTATTAAATTCACAATCAAGCTAACTCATTCATTTCTATATGATGTGCCATGATGGTTTGGTCTCTCTAGACTTGTGCAAGATATTATTGTCAGGATTTTGCTCCACCAATTAGAGCACATATGATTACCTCTTGTATTAGCAACTAAACATGGAATTTAACCAGAATGATAAGTAACTAGAAATATGAAACAACACCGGATGTGAGAGACAATACACAATTGTATTAATAATCACTCAGAAGAAAATACAATAAAGAAGATGCCACTTCTTCTTTCACCTTAAAGGCTTGCCACACCTCAAGACCTTCTTCCCTCTCTCTCATGGTCACAAAAATCAACTCCAATACAGAATTGATGTTCACCTCCACCAGTCAGTAACGTGCTGCTAGTACACCAAGTACATAATCATACTCCAAGTAGATCTCCTACTCTCTGCTGCTATCTGCAAATCACCAGACCTTACTCACCATTGTAGATCTCCAAACATGGTCCTGCACACTTGCTGACCAAGATCATACATGCATGAAGAACCCTTCTGGTTCTCCAAACCAGCACCCACACTTAGTACTGTGGCACTAGGAGGAACACACCATTGCTCTCCTCTCTCTGAAGGAGCTTATTTTGCTCTCTTACTCTCTAGCACTAATTTACAATACAGCCCATGAGTCTATTATATAGATCTCATGCTTACAATAACTAGACTATCTTAATTACAATAATTAGACTCACAACTCTAAGACTATAATTAGCCTTTAACATGCAAACTAATAGTTCAAAAATAGACTCTCTGGAATCTACATGCAAATTGCATTCTCACACACAGGTTGCCGACATTGGCTCCTCCTGATCGATGTCGGCCGACATGTAACCGACATCAGTTGCTTCTGCACTGATATCTGACTGACGTCAGTTGATCAGACCGATGTCAGTTGCCCTGTAACTCATTCTAAAACTCTCTGAAACCTCTGTAACTCCTCCTATTTGCATCCTAGTGAAGCTTTTAGATACACAACCTAACAATCTCC
Source organism: Torreya grandis (assembly GCA_037957365.1). Taxonomy (NCBI): domain Eukaryota; kingdom Viridiplantae; phylum Streptophyta; class Pinopsida; order Cupressales; family Taxaceae; genus Torreya; species Torreya grandis. The sequence goes on along the minus strand of JARHVA010000446.1, from coordinate 5,381,563 downwards.
CACTTGGAGATAAATAGCTACACTTGTACCTATACCTGTACACCATCTAATTTATTCCCTGGCTTGTATCCCTCTTCAAGCTCCAACCTGAAGACCACCAACCACATACCCTGTGATGTCTTTCCTATCATCCAAGTAACCTACCACATCTGAACCTACATATCCATGTAGTGAAGACCTTGACCCTGCATAACAAGTTAACCTGATGCTAGTCCCTCTCAGATACCTGAGAATTCACTGAACTGCCCTCCAGTACTCCTTCCACGAATTGGATCCAAACTCTCTGACAACTCCCACTGCTTGGGAAAAACTTAGGTCTACACCAGACCTTATGTGATTTCAAACCTTGTTCTAAGCTAAGCTTGAACTGTCCAGCCCTTAGTGTGCTTACCGATTCTGCATCCTGCATATTGAACCTCGCCAGCACCTTCTTCACATCAGCTCCTACTGGAGACAAAATCTCCATGTCTCTTATGCCAAAGAATTTCGCTGCTCCAAATTCTTCATGACATACCTCTGAACTAACCTTACCCTTAGCTCAGCAAAACCCTGTATGTCTGAACCTGCTCCAAGCTCATCCTCCACATACAGTAATAGGATAATGTTGTGACCATCATCCACCTGGTAAGATAAACACAATGGTTATACTGACATTGACAAAAGCTCTACTTTGTCATCCACTTGGTACCACCTGTCAGGCCTATACCACTGTCCTGCAGCTTTCTCAAGACCATATACCTTGGCCTTCCATCTCACGTATCCATCCACTCTCTTCTTCAACATGGGAATCCATCCATCTCTCAGTGCTTTCTTCTAGCTGAAAACTCCACCAACAAACTCCTGTTTGGTTCTTCTCCAAGGACTCACACTCCTCATCCATGCCAAGCTCCCACTATTTTCGGATTCTACCTGCATTGCCTCTTCACATCTTCCTGGTTCTCGACCATCAGTAAGCAATTAGTAAAAAGGTGAAAAATGAATATGAGGTTCACTTACCCTTTCTGACCTCCATATGGGCATTTGAGACTTGTTGACAGCTTGTTGTCCACCCAATATCCGTTCGAGTGACCGATCTCGGCCATCTCCCAATCTGCATCCGACCGATGTCGATTCCATGCACTAACCCTAACTACCGATGTCATTTCCCTAGTCGATGCTGGTATCCCTTCTGTCGACGTCAGTTCCTATTTGACTGACATCGATCTTCCTATTGCTGACGTCAGTTACTCTCTGACCGACGTTGATATTAGTGTTTGCCTGTGAGTGATAACTTTTTACCCGCGAGCTCCTTTTGGATCAAAACCCTATTCAAATCAACATAGCCTTGCTCAAAATAATTCAGTCCTCTCAGTTGATCTCTGTCTGTCATCTCCTCCATGAACACCAAGGCTTTCCAGTTCTTAAGTTTATCAAAGATATCTATCTTTCACTTAAGAACATGCATTCCCCTCCTACATATGTGACCAAGCCTACAAAGCCACATCTCTACAACAGAAGGTGAATCAGTAATATAAGTAGATAGATAAAGGATACCTACTTTCTTACCACTGTCTAATTCAAGTGCATCTGCTGTGAGAGTTACTGTTCATCTCTCATCACCCAACTTTCCTGAAGAAATTAGACTCATCTCCAAGACTGGTCCCTGCATGACCTCCTTCAACACCCGTGTGTTATCCGTCTGCAATTTCAGCTTCACTTCCCCTTCATCAATAATTTGACAAGGCTCACCAACCCCTAAATAAATCTCTCCAAAGTCTCCCAAGACATACCTGTGAAAAGATGCTCTATTTCGGGCTGCATGGAAAGAGGCAAAAGAATCTGTAAACAAAGATTCTACTTTATCCAGAGCAACTTGTGCAATAACACCTGCAACATCTGCTTCTACACATTGATCTTCTACTGACCAACAATCATCCTTTACCTACTCTTTCTTTCCATCAATCAGACCATTCGTGCTATTCAGTTTCTCCATTCATAGCTTACTTTCTTCTGCCATTGCTATACTCCCATTCAATCTGAAACCCCTGTGATTGACCTATAATCAACAAACACTACCAGATCTGAACCACCTATTAGTCAACCCAACCAAAAGCTCTGATACCAACTGTCAAGTTGGTACCAACCTGGTCAACCTGCTCAACCTGCTCTGATACCAACTGTCAGGATCTTGCTCCACCAATTAGAGCACATATGATTACCTCTTGTATTAGCAACTAAACACATAATTTAACCAGAATGATAAGTAACTAGAAATATGAAACAACATAGGATGTGAGAGACAATACACAATTGTATTAATAATCACTCAAAAGAAAATACAATAAAGAAGATGCCACTTCTTCTACCACCTCAAAGGCTTGCCACACCTCAAGACCTTCTTCCCTCTCTCTCTCACGGTCACAACAATCAACTCCAATACAGAATTGATGTTCACCTCCACCAATCAACAACGCGCTGCCAGTACACCAAGTACATAATTGTACTCCAAGTAGATCTCCTGCTCTCTGATGCTACTTGCAAATCACCAGACCTTACTCACCATTGTAGATCTCCAAACGTGGTCCTGCACACCTGCTGACCAAGATCATACATGCATGAGGAACCCTTCTAATTCTCCAAACCAGCACCCACACTTGGTACTGTGGCACTAGGAGGAACACACCATTGCTCTCCTCTCTCTGAAGGAGCTTATTTTGCTCTCTTACTTTTTAGCACTAATTTACAATACAGCCCATGAGTCTATTATATAGAACTCATGCTTACAATAATTAGACTATCATAATTACAATAGTTAGACTCCCAACTCTAAGACTATAATTAGCCTTTCACATGCAAACTAACAGTCCAAAAATAGACTCTCCAGAATCTGCATGCAAACTGCATGCTCACACACAAGTTGCCGACGTTGGCTCCTCCTGACCGATGTCAGCCGACTTATAACTAACATTGGTTGCTTCTGCACTGTTATCTGACCGATGTTGGTTGATCAGACTGACGTTGGTTAGCCTACAACTCATTATGCAACTCTCCGTAAGCTCTGTAACTTCTCTTGTTTGCATCCTGGTGAAGCTTTTAGCTCCACAATTTAACAATCTCCCACATGGAGATAAATAGTTGCACCTATTCCTGTACCTGTACACTGTCTAATTTATTCCTTGGCTTGTATCCCTCTTCAAGCTCCAACCTGAAGACCACCCACCACATACCCTGTGATGTCTTTCCTGTCATCCAAGTAACCTGCCACATCCAAACCTACATATCCATGTAGTGAAGACCTTGACCCTGCATAACAAGTTAACCTGCTACTAGTCCCTCTCAGATACCTGACAATCCACTGAACTGCCCTCCAGTGCTCCTTCCATGAATTGGCTCCAAACTCTCTGACAACTCCCATTGCTTGGGAAAAACTCAGGTCTACACCAGACCTTATGTGATTTCGAACCCTGTTCTAAGCTAAGCTTGAACTGTCCAGCCCTTAGTGTGCTTACCGATTCTGCATCCTACATCTTGAACCTCGCCAACACCTTCTTCACATCAGCTCCCACTGGGGACAAAATCTCCATGTCTCTTATGCCAAAGAATTTTGCTACTCCAAATATTTCATGACATACCTCTGAACTAACCTTACCCTTAGCTCAACAAAACCCTGTATGTCTGAACCTGCTCCAAGCTCATCCTCCACATACAGTAATAGGATAATGTTGCAACCATCATCCACCTGGTAACATAAACACAATGGTTATACTGACATTGACAAAAGCTCTACTTTGTCATCCACCTGGTACCACCTGTCAGCCCTATACCACTTTCCTGCAGCTTCCTCAAGACCATATACCTTGGCCTTCCGTCTCACGTATCCATCCACTCTCTTCTTCAACTTGGGAATCCATCCATCTCTCAGTGCTTTCTTCTAGCTGACAACTCCACCAACAAACTCCTATTTGGTTCTTCTCCAAGGTCTCACACTCCTCATCCATGCCAAGCTCCCACTATTTTTGGATTCTACCTGCATTGCCTCTTCACATCTTCCTGGTTCTCGACCATCAGTAAGCAATTAGTAAGAAGGTGAATAATGAATATGAGGTTCACTTACCCTTTTTGACCTCCATATGGGCATTTGAGACTTGTTGACAGCTTGTTGTCCACCCAATATCCGTCCCAGTGACCGATCTCAGCCATCTCCCAATCTGCATCCGACCGATGTCGGTTCCATGCACTGACCCTGACTACCAACGTCGTTTCCCTAGCCGATGCCAGTATCTATTCTGCCAACGTCAGTTCCTGTCTGACCGACATCGATCTTCCTGTTGCTGACATCAGTTACTGTCTGACTGACGCCGATACCTGTGTTCGCCTGTGAGTGATAACTTTTTACTCGTGAGCTCCTTTTGGATCAAAACCCTGTTCAAATCAACACAACCTTGCTCAGAATAATTCAATCCCCTCAGCTAATCTCTATCCATCATCTCCTCCATGAACACCGAGGCTTTCTAGTTCTTAAGTTTATCAAAGATATCTGTCTTTCACTTAAGAACATGCATTCCCCTCCTACATATGTGACCAAGCCTACAAAGCCACATCTTTACAACAAAAGGTGAATCAGTAATATAAGTAGATAGATAAAGGATACCTACTTTCTTACCACCATCTAATTCAAGTGCATCCGCTGTGAGAGTTACTGTGCATCTCTAATCACCCAACTTTCCTAAAGAAATTAGACTCATCACCAAGACTGGTCCCTGCATGACCTCCTTCAACACCCGTGTCTTATCCGTCAGTAATTTCAGCTTCACTTCCCCTTCGTCAATAACTTGACAAGGCTCACCAACCCCTAAATAAATCTCTTCAAAGTCTCCCAAGACATACCCATGAAAAGATGCTCTATTTTGGGCTGCATGGAAAGAGACAAAAGAATCTATAAACAAAGATTCTACTTTATCTAGAGTAACCTGTGCAACAACACCTGCAACATCTACTTCTACACGTTGATCTTCTACCGACCAACAATCATCCTTTACCTACTCTTTCTTTCCATCAATCAGACCATTCATGTTATTCAGTTTCTCCATTCGTAGCTTACTTTTTTTTGCCATTGATATACTCCCACTCAATATGAAACCCCTGTGAGTGACCCATAATCAACAAACACTACCAGATTTGAACCACCTGTTAGTCAACCCAACCAAAAGCTCTGATACCAACTGTCAAGTTGGTACCAACCTGGTCAACCTACTCAACCTGCTCTGATACCAACTGTCAGGGTCTTGCTCCACCAATTAGAGCACATATGATTACCTCTTGTATTAGCAACTAAACACATAATTTAACCAGAATGATAAGTAACTAGAAATATGAAACAACACAAGATGTGAGAGATAATACACAATTGTTTTAATAATCACTCAGAAGAAAATACAATAAAGAAGATGCCACTTCTTCTTCCACCTCAAAGGCTTGCCACACCTCAAGACCTTCTTCCCTCTCTCTCATGGTCACAACAATCAACTCTAATATAGAATTGATGTTCACCTCCACCAGTTAGCAATGCGCTGCCAGTACACCAAGTACATAACTGTACTCCAAGTAGATCTCTTGCTCTCTGCTGCTACCTGCAAATCACCAAACCTTACTCACCATTGTAGATCTCCAAACGTGGTCCTGCACACCTATTGACCAAGATCATACATGCATGAAGAACCCTTCTGATTCTCCAAACCAGCACCCACACTTGGTACTGTGGCACTAGGAGGAACACACCATTGCTCTCCTCTCTCTAAAGGAGCTTATTTTGCTCTCTTACTCTCTAACACTAATTTACACTACAGCCCATGAGTCTATTATATAGATCTCATGCTTACAATAATTAGACTCACAACTCTAAGACTATAATTAGCCTTTAACATGTAAACTAACAGTCCAAAAATAGACTCTCCAGAATCCACATGCAAACTGCATGCTCACACACAGGTTGCCAATGTCAGCTCCTCCTGACCGATGTCGGCCAACTTGTAACCAATGTTGGTTGCTTCCGCACTACTATCTGACTGACATCAGTTGATCAAATAGACGTCGGTTTCCCTACAACTCATTCTGCGACTCTCCACAACCTCTGCAACCTTTGTAACTCCTCTTGTTTGCATTCTGGTGAAGCTTTTAGCTCCACAACCTAACAATCTCCCACTTGGAGATAAACAACTGCACCTGTACCTGTACACCATCTAATTTATTCCCTGGCTTGTATCCCTCTTCAAGCTCCAACCTAAAGACCACCCACCACATACCCTGTGATGTCTTTCCTGTCATCCAAGTAAGCTGCCACATCCGAACCTACATATCCATGTAGTGAAGACCTTGACCCTGCATAACAAGTTAACCTGCTGCTAGTCCCTCTCAAATACTTGAGAATCGACTGAACTACCCTCCAGTGCTCCTTCCATGAATTGGCTCCGAACTCTCTGACAACTCCCACTGCTTGGGAAAAACTCAAGTCTACACCAGACCTTATGTGATTTCGAACCCTGTTCTAAGCTAAGCTTGAACTATCCAGCCCTTGGTGTACTTAGTGATTCTGCATCCTGCATCTTGAACCTCACCAACACCTTCTTCACATTAGCTCCCACTGGAGACAAAATATCCATGTCTCTTATGCCAAAGAATTTTGCTGCTCCAAATTCTTCATGACATACCTCTGAACTAACCTTACCCTTAGCTCAACAAAACCCTGTATGTCTGAACCTGCTCCAAGCTCATCCTCCACATACAGTAACAGGATAATGTTATGACCATCATCCACTTGGTAAGATAAACACAATGGTTGTACTGACATTGACAAAAGCTCTACTTTGTTATCCACTTGGTACCACCTGTCAGCCCTATACCACTATCCTGCAGCTTCCTCAAGACCATATACCTTGGCCTTCCGTCTCACGTATCCATCCACTCTCTTTTTCAACTTGGGAATCCATCCATCTCTCAGTGCTTTCTTCCAGATGACAACTCCACCAATAAACTCATGTTTGGTTCTTCTCCAAGGACTCACACTCCTCATCCATGCCAAGCTCCCACTATTTTTGAATTCTACCTGCATTGCCTCTTCACATCTTCCTAGTTCTTGACCATCAGTAAGCAATTAGTAAGAAGGTGAATAATGAATATGAGGTTCACTTACCCTATCTGACCTCCATATGGGTGTTTGAGACTTGTTGACAGCTTGTTGTCTGCCCAATATCCGTTCTAGTGACCGATCTTGGCCATTTCCCAATCTGCATCTGACCGATGTCGGTTCCATGCACTGACCCTGACTACCGACATCATTTCCCTGGCCGACACCGGTATCCCTTCTGCTGACATTGGTTCCTATCTGACCGACATTGATCTTCCTGTTGCCGACATCGGTTACTGTTTGACCGATGCCGGTACCTGTGTTTGCTTGTGAGTGATAACTTTTTACCCATGAGCTCCTTTTGGATCAAAACCCTGTTCAAATCAACACAACCCTACTCAGAATAATTTAGTCCCCTTAGCTGATCTTTGTCCGTCATCTCCTCAATGAACACCAAGGCTTTCCAGTTCTTAAGTTTATCAAAGATATCTATCTTCTGCTTAAGAACATGCATTCCCCTCCTACATATGTGACCAAGCCTACAAAGCCACATCTCTGCAACAGAAGGTGAATCAGTAATATAAGTAGATAGATAAAGGATACCTACTTTCTTACCACCATCTAATTCAAGTGCATCCACTATGAGAGTTACTATGCATCTCTCATCACCCAACTTTCCTGAAGAAATTAGACTCATCTCCAAGACTGGTCCCTGCATGACCTCCTTCAACACCCGTGTGTTATCCGTCTGCAATTTCAGCTTCACTTCCCCTTTGTCAATAATTTGACAAGGCTCACCAAACCCTAAATAAATCTCTCCAAAGTCTCCCAAGACATACCCATGAAAAGATGCTCTATTTCGAGCTACATGGAAAGAGGCAAAAGAATCTGTAAACAAAGATTCTACTTTATCTAGAGCATCCTGTGCAAAAACACCTACAACATCTGCTTCTACATGTTGATCTTCTACCGACCAACAATCATCCTTTACCTGCTCTTTCTTTCCATCAATTTGACCATTCATGTTATTCAGTTTCTCCATTCGTAGCTTACTTTCTTCTGCCATTGCTATACTCCCACTCAATCTGAAACCCCTGTGAGTGACCTGTAATCAACAAACACTACCAGATCTGAACCACCTGTTAGTCAACCCAACCAAAAGCTCTGATACCAACAATCAAGTTGGTACCAACCTGGTCAACCTGCTCAACCTGCTCTGATACCAACTGTTAGGATCTTGCTCCACCAATTAGAGCACATATGATTACCTCTTGTATTAGCAACTAAACATGAAATTTAACTAGAATGATAAGTAACTAGAAATATGAAACAACACAGGATGTGAGAGACAATAAATAATTGTATTAATAATCACTCAGAAGAAAATACAATAAAGAAGATGCCACTTCTTCTTCCACCTCAAAGGCTTGCCACACCTCAAGACCTTCTTCCCTCTCTCTCACAGTCACAACAATCAACTCCAATCAGCAACGTGCTACCAGTACACCAAGTACATAACCATACTCCAAGTAGATCTCCTGCTCTCTATTGCTACCTACAAATCACCAGACCTTACCACCATTGTAGATCTCTAAACGTGGTCCTGCACACCTGCTGACCAAGATCATACATGCACAAAGAACCCTTCTGATTCTCTAAACTAGCACCCACACTTGGTACTGTGGCACTAGGAGGAACACACCATTGCTCTCCTCTCTCTAAAGGAGCTTATTTTGCTCTCTTACTCTCTAGCACTAATTTACAATACAGCCCATGAGTCTATTATATAGATCTCATGCTTACAATAATTAGACTATCTTAATTATAATAATTAGACTCGCAACTCTAAGACTATAATTAGCCTTTAACATGCAAACTAACAGTCCAAAAATAGACTCTCCAGAATCCGCATGCAAACTGCATGCTCACACACAAGTTGTCGACGTCGGCTCCTCCTGACCGATGTCGGTCGACTTGTAACTGACGTCAGTTGTTTTTGCACTGCTATCTGACCAATGTCAGTTGATCAGACTGACGTCGGTTGCCCTGTAACTCATTCTGCAACTCTTTTCAACCTCTGCAACCTCTGTAACTCCTCTTATTTACATCCTAGTGAAGCTTTTAGCTCCACAACCTAACAATTATTGTCCCTTTAGAAGGCTCTAATGAACTTATAAGACTTTATGAAACCTGATTCATGCCCATGAATGCTTGAAACACCATGAGAACCTATTGGTCATTTTCACTTTGTAATCTTAGACTTGTTTCCAAGCCTACTTCTAAAAGGTCAATGAACCACACTTTAAGATTGATTAAAGTGTTTCAAAATCTTTGTAATCAATATGATATCTTCTTTTTCTACTTTTGGTCCACTCATTCCATCCAAAACTTTGTTCATCTGCCCAAACCATTTCTAGGCAAAAGATTATTATGTGGGCCAAATTTGACCAATAAGAACTTGGGCCACACATAAAGTATTAATGGGAATATTAGGTAGCAGAAGCATAGACACTTTAGGAGGTAGCTTTCCAAATTTATTGAGGCCATTCTTAGCTCCAATTACAATTTCAATTCGAGAAGAGTGAAACCACACATGGATTAAATCATGATGGCAATATTAGTACCAATGGTTGTTAATTATGTAGGAAAGGCAAAACTAGTAGGTGGTCTCATGGGAGGGGGTAATCTATACCAGGTCTTTTGGAACCACTCATTGAAGTTGTGAATTATTTCCTTGGGGGATATTTGGATCACATTGAGATGATGTATGAGAGAATTATGGTCACTTTCATCTTCAAACCTTGAAGTTAGCAACACTCCAAAATCATCCCATGTTTTGATGCATACAATGATAAAATTCCTATACCAATCAATTGATTTCCCTCTAAGGGACATGCCAAGGAGTCTAATGGAAATATTATCTCTAGTAACATTGTGGAAACTATAAAAATTATAGATATTATTGATGTGTTCACTAGGTGTGACATGACCTTCACTATTGAATGTGGGCACACTCTTTGTAGCATTATGGGAAATGACATCATAGGCATCAAGATGGATTGGATTTTCAGTATTAAAGGTAGGGAGGGCATGTTTATTATCCATGATTTCTTTAAGTTCTTCACTCTCTTTACTATAAAAATCCTCTTGGTCTTCAAATGGTAGATTAGGCTGAGGGTATTGAACTTCAAGAGGAATTTCATAGTGAATAGTTGGATTCATAAGATCGAGAATTCTACTAGATGATGACCTAGTAAGGAACATGAAGTATGAGAACAAATTTATGACAAAAGTATTGTCTACAGCTATATTTTACCTTGAATTAAGTCACCAAATGATGAGTAGTACACCAATTTATAGTTGATGTTGTCAAGACCAGCATTCACCTTGACAAATTATCTTGAGGACAATGGGTCCCACTGGGCATGCCATAACTTTTATCACCAAATATTTCACCCTAGAGTATATTGTTTAAGCCTCCTCTAGATTTGGGTAACATGGGAATACTTCTAGGTATATGGGTTTACCTATAGTAGAAGTAGACATCTAGGTTTAAGGGCTAACTCCCTAAATTTGCCTTGCAATGCTTATCATTAAACTAATTATTTACTTGTGGGAAAAGGGATAGAAGTATGCATGAAATAAAGATACTCTAAGGGTTTCATACACCTAAAGTATTTCCACAATACCGTCATACTTCTTTCACTAAGAAATAAGACCTACAAATCAGCTTTAAAGTCCTAAGAGCTTTTAACATAAGTGTTTCAATATAGAGGTGATATTTATAAGACAACTCAAGGTAAGTGAACTAGAGGGTAGATTGTACACTCTTAAGATAATTTTACACTTTAAAGGATCCTAACACACTATCTAAACTCTATATGACCTGTTAGAATAGGAAATCTTGCATAAACATGAAAGTATAATGAGAAACAAGGATATAAGATTATCACTCAACATCACCAAACATCACTTTTTACATTTAGATAAAATGTCCATATACTCAAACATAGTTTGAATTTTATATTTAAAGGCAAAATACAACATCAATCTAGTATGGATTTACCATACATGGAGTGGAATTAGTCTACAAGAGCCAAAATCGCTAGTACTTATAGAATTTGAGAGAGGAGATAAGAGAATGAAGTCTAAGGGTCATAAAGCCACTTCCCAAGTTGAGAAATAGAATTAAATTTGTAGGAAAAATTAATATTTAATAGAGCATTCAAGGTCTAATTAGACAAATGTCCCTCAAATCATGAAACTCTTGATATGTGGCATAGGACTCTGCATTTGCTTGTCTATAAACTACCTTCATCATTTGGCCTTCCATGAGCACTCCACAATATACTAGGGAAAGGTGAGATGGTTAAACTATTAGGTAGGGTTTATAAAAATTCTCCAACATGTATTGTATGTGACCCTAATAATCAATATTCTTTTGGATAATTGATCTCACTACCTACATCCACATTCACTCCTCTTTCACTCACCCTTCACACTTAGCACCAAAGAGATCTTTAGTTTTCTAATCTAATATATCTAGGGGAGTGTAAAAAACTTTTAAATATTCCTCATGCCCTTATATTATTTAGAGAGACCTTAAAAGTCCTCCCACTTTGATTTTTCACCTTCTCATTTGGTGGTTATTCCTTGTTCACTATGCTAGTTTGGACTAATTGAGATGAAGGTGCTTACAGAGATAGTTATGAGATCTCCTAAATAATAAATGAATATGAGTTAGTATATGTCCCAATATCTCTCCCAAAATTATTTTCATCTTTTAGAACCCTATTATGCATGAAAAACACATTAAAATATCAATAAAACCAATTTTACACCTTATCCATATAAGTAGGGTGGAAGCCAAATTGACAGAAAACAGCCCTAGGGAGTCTTTTATGAGTTCCAATTACTTTCCTACCCAAACTATCCCATCTAGATTCCTCTCCTTCTTCATATTTCCAATCGTGGTACTTAATAAGGGTTTTTGGTGGTTTTAGCCCTTAGCTTTTTTTCATTAAGGTCTAACATTGAAACCCTAAAAAAATTCACTAAAATATTATTTGGGACCCTCTTCAATACCTCCTATCTCCTTAATTTCCCATGCTAATCCTCCGTGTTGTTGTGAGCTCTCAAACTTACCTTCTTGAGCTCCTTTCTTCATTCTACATACTCTAAGATGTTATAAAATCTAAGAAATGGATTATCTATGACTTTCCTTACAAATTAAGGGTTATTACACACCTCATATCTCTATATTAACATATTCCAATGTTTTGGAATGCTTATTTGTTGTTATAAATGGGAAGGACCCCACTTTAGGCTTACTCTTAGACTAGGCTTAGTAGAGATTGACTGCATTCTTGTAGGTTTGGGCCACCTTATTTAGTTTATAACCCCTTTGAGACTTTATTAATTTTTTTTAATTTCTAACATAGCTTAAAACATGTCTTTTCAAGCTTCTAACACTCCTCAACTCACCTTTCTATACTTTTTGTGTTAAACCTATAGGGTTTCAACACTCTAGGAATGCCCTCTATCTCAGATAGAACAGAGGGCACTCCCCCTATTATATTAGGTGATTTGAATACATGAGAGGATTCAATAGGTCATGCATACCTTATACACATATTTTTAGGGTTTTATCTCATTGGTGACACCTTCAAATCTTACAAAACCTAAGACAAACTTTTTAAACAGTTACTGACTGTTGTGTTTTGTGTGTTGGTTGTAGGTGACACTTGAACACTAATAATTTTCTCTATTTATTTATGATGATCATCAAGTGAAGTGTATACCATCATATTTGAGGTGATTTCACACATGTTGACACTCATACATTTTTCTAGATCTCTCAACTTGCACTCTTCATCTTTGGCAGGTCTAGACTACAGGTTATATGAGTGTGTTGCTTGATTCAAAACACCATACCTATAAGTGAAAATTTATATATTATACCTTTATTTATTGGTACTCCATCTCTTCTAAGTCTTCAATTCCATCCTAAAGTCAATTAAATCCATTCAAACTAGTCTCATGCTATGTCAACACCAATAACACCATGTTCTAGCTCACTATCAACTACAGTCAACTATAGTTAACCCTTCTTGAAGCAACAATGGATCTTGGTGTATATGCAAGATTTGGAACCTATGTCGTATGATCTAAGATATCTTTTGAGTTATTTAGAGGCACTTACAATATGTAGGTGTTCTTATTTGCATACTTTCATGTCCAGGTCTATATCATGAGACTGTAGGTACCTATAACCAACTATAGGTGTCCTTTTTGAGCAAAAGTACACCTATAGGTGCATATAAGTCAAAATCCTAGTACTCCAACCCCTCCCAATATTATTTGTATTCTTAATGAGACTTTATTATCAATAGTATCATTCAACATTGATACATACTTCTATACTACTACTTTGGATTGTGAAGGTCATTTGAGGTTCAAAAACTATAGAAAACACTAAAAAGTTGTAGTGAAAGAATATCAATAATGGAGGCCTCTAAACATCATGTTCCTCTAGTCAAACACCCACTCTCTTTTTTAAGGTTCTACCCCTATATGAAGGCTAAAATATAGGACCATTCAAACTCATATAGGTTCCCTATTACCTCATCATATGTCAACATCAAAATCACGCAGGGCTCTATTTTGGAGTTTTTAAGGAAACAAGTCCCTAAAACTCATCTCTACATGTGGACATACCTACTCAAGTCTACCTTCTATTCAAAGGTTTTAGACATGATCCCCATGACACATCTCAACTCCTCAACCTTATATTAAGGTTCTTAACATGTTTTGAGTCCTCCATACAACCCTTTAGATCTCTATGAGAGCCACTTGTAGGTGGACATTTTTGTATACATGATAGTGGGTAGAGACATGAGTAATATGCATGGAATATGAGATTATAATCAGTCTTAGATCTTACCATAGTCTCCAAATGCATCCATAAAACCTTGAAGGGCTTCACACAATTTACATGCCTTGTCTCAATGTAATTATCCTCTTTTAGGGCATCTATAGATGCAGATTAGTGTTGCAAGCTTGTGTACATGTGATAAATAGTCATCATAGTCAGTCATATATCACTTGGGGACGCTTAGATTGACCTATAACATTTAAATAATATGTTTAACACCCATTATACTCCTCATAACACCTCCATGACATCTTCAAAACGTCACACATCATGACTCATCTAGCTATATACAAAAAATTAATTATGTGTCACATCCTTGATTGTAATTTATTTGATCTTAGCTTATGAGACTGATATTTGAAGTAAAGTGTATTAATAATACATTAGAGACATGAAACACAAAATCTCACATTGAATTAAAACCATTATATAGAAATAAACCTTCTGCAATTGGTGATACTTGATTGCAAGTCCATTTGGTGATATCAACCTACAATTTAAACTATTTTATTCATCAAATCACTTCCAAACATGAAACCACATATATAACCCATGAGAAAAGGAATTTCACATCCTATATAATCTATTTAATCATCTAGATTGTATGGATAACCTCAAAAAAAAAGTAAAACTTGTAAGGTGTGTGGATTGGCAATCAAAATGAAACATTCAATTTCTTAAGAATGGTTCATAAATCATAGGAAACCATTCCTCTAAATATTTCCATAAAACTGAAGTAGACCAAGTGTACTATCCACTACCAAGAGCATTTGAATTTGAAGCTATCCTACTAGTTATACCATTAAAAAACCTATTGACCAGTCTTATATGCCTAGTGGAGAGATGGAGAAGAGAAATGGTTTTGGCCCATTTTTGGTACTTCCAAAGTAAATCAAGCATGTAAATTAAATTAGGGAAGCTAAATGTCCATTTAATGAGCTTTCCACATGTGCCATTCTCCTCTATGAGTTGTACAACTACCAAAACTCCCTCTTTTCACTTATTTTCTTGATTTTTAGTTAGGAACCTATAAGTTTTAGTTAGGACTAACACTCCTGATAAGGAATCTAACATATTAGATGTTTAAAGAGATTTTAAAACACTTGGACAACTTTGAAAACTATACCACCTTCATTTATGATTTTAATATGCACTTTAAGTGACATAGAATGATTTAGGAAAGAAATTGATTATGATCAAAGTGGATAACACATTAAATCACATCAAAAGGACCATGACACACCATATCTCTTGATAATATACCCCTATATCAATTTTTAGACTATAATGGGTTGACCTATTTTGACTTGTGGTCAAAATAGTCAACAATGTTAGTGATTTTCCAAGGGTGGTATGCTTGTTATGCCAAGACTAGTAGCCTAATCTTGTCTATTGGGTCATGGAGTCACCTGTACACAAGTTTGACACATAATTTTCCTTTGAAACCATACCAAACACAAATAAAAGGACACACTAAAGTGAAACAAACATGTTTTCAACTAGAACACTTATGGAACACAACACACACAATTAAAACAAAAGCACACACCTAATATAATATTTACATAACCTCACTCTTGATGTGAAAATAATATTACCATACTTCAGCTAGGGTTAAATATGGTTCATCTTGCATCTTTATGACTCCATGAAGGCAATATATCATTTTCATCATCAACCACTTGCATATGTAGATGATCAAGAAGCTTACCACATTTGTGTTTTCTTAGGCTTGCAAGTGGACTATTTAAAGCCTTCATGAATTTTCTATTCCATCCTCTAAATGCCTTGATTGGATCTTCAAGTTCATTGATCTTTATCATATTTGATATATAGTCCTCAAACTATAGAATATGGGTGATGGCAACTGCCTCAATCCTTCTATCCTCTTGGGCATGACGTACTTGATTTGTATGAGCATGAAGTCCCTTCTCATCATGTTCCAATACCTTTAAATGTGGCTTTACCTTATATGGATCTCTTGACTATTCATTAAACATAAATACTTCTACCTTAGACTCATGATACTCTTCTTTGATTGTAGACCCTTAGATAATAGATTGACATACATATTCCTTCATAGCATGACACTCATTTTCAAGCTTGATCAAACACTCAATAACCTGTGCATTATTTTCATCAACAAGCTTGACATCATATATGCAATTGTTTGGGGGAGAATGAATCTTACCCAACTATTCAAACTCTTAACATATGGCATTGAAACTTTGCCATAAGTTATCTTCCTCTTCCTCATGAATGTCATCATCAAGGGAAACTTCCTCAATAGTAAGAAGAAAGACATCATTTTTTTCAATATGGTGATCAATTAGTTTCATCAATCCATCATCATAATATACATGAATCAATTAATTACTCTTAGTATCTTATAATAAATAATGCTCAACACTTAACTTAGCTACCTTAAATGGCTCAGGTGTAACTCGAACACTCAAGAATTTAGCTCAAGGGCATATTAGAAATGTCAAATGATGTATATGGAACAAGAAATCAATCTAGTGTAAACCTATTTCAAATGGTTTCTAGAGTAATAATGTGTAGAATGGCATGGATATTTTATTCCATTTGAGAGTACTAGTGTCAAACTGAACATATGGGAATGTTATGTTGTGTTCCCCCAAATCTAATATCTATGTATATGGATTCTATATTGAGTCATAATAAACTATGTTTGAGTATCTTAAACTAAAATCAGAGTTATCATGTCATGCATGACACCCCATATCTAAGTAAACTTGTATAATCTATGTGAAAATTGAGTATATACTAGACTTGTCCAATAATAAGTAACTAAGACTATGAAAATTTGAATTGTAACTACTATACCTTTCTGATAATTCTAAAATTTTCTATTTTTGGGGATACTAGATAGTAGCATGGTCTCCTAGTCAATACCACATTGTGCTAGTGTCCTATATCAATATGCCATTGGCCAACTATGTTTTTTTTATGAAAACCTAATACTAATCTGTATGTGACTTTTTTCACTTTGTTTTCCTGAACTTGGGCTCTGTAATCTATGTCTACTTGTTGAGAACTATGTTTTTAGTGCACTAGGATGGTTTAATCTCCATGACAAACACCTATGAATGCCCTCTCTTATAAGGGCATTTTTTGAACCTCTATAATAATTATCCTAAAAAAAAGCTATGTATCATGTGTTTTAGACTAAAAACATATGATATATGTGTGATAAATCAATATAATGTGTATATATGACATTGAAATATAAAATAATCTAAGCATAAGTTGGTAATATATGATGTATGTTAAATCTAATATTCACAAGGTTGTCAAGATAGTTATAATAATATAAGCATGTATATAAACAGAAAATCTAGATATAATCTAAGTAACTACCTAGAGGGATGGGGCATGATGTCCATTGAGGCACCCAAGGATGAAAAGGGATATGCATGAGGTCCCTCATATCATTGCAACTGGATGTGAATGTAACAAGTAAGAGACAAGTGTAATGACCATGATGCATACGTGAAAGAATACAAACATATGAGGCATGAAAAGTACATCAAGGGGCCACAATACAAGGGACATGGGAATATGTCACTAATATGAAAAAGTAATACATATAATTCCATGTTAAAATTTCCACAAATTCAAAGATTTAATAATGTTGGATTAGAGCCACATGGAAAGAAATGTTCAAATGTCCACATACACAATCAAGAAGGCACACTTAAAGACAAGGGCACATGTCCAAATCATACATAAAATGAAATGAAATGTTGTAGATCCATATAACAATGGAATATTTAAATTCCCTCAAATATATGTAGAATAAAAGAGACACAATCAAATATAAACTAGGAGAGTAACAAATGAAAGTAAGCATGAACATATGGTACAAATCTGTATAAGAGTAAAGATGTACATAAGCTGAGTCTAAAGTAATAATCAGAAAAACAAATTAGTGTAGTATAGGATGATAAAAATCAATATATAATCAATTATCAATCTGTGATATGGAGTATAGGAAGATATAACCTAGCAAGCTGGAAGCTATTTAATGAGGGTAAATTTTAGTGGCCCATATAGAAATCACCTTGGGTTTTTTTGGTGAATGTCTAAGTATATGTTTTGAAATTTTGGAAAGACTTAATGGATGATGTTTAGGTGAGAAGGAAAATGGATAGATGAAACATAATAGGTCATAAAATCCATACCAGCATTGGATGATAGAACTAATGGTGAATGATAACAACACTACCAAATGGTAACAATGTTGTTATTTACCAGTAATGTTGTCAAATGACAACAGTACTATAGAATTATATCAATGTTGTTGTTTGATAGAAATGTTATATAATGATATAAATAATGTCACTCGATAATAATTTTGTTGAACGATAGTAATATTATCATTTCATAGCAATATTTTCAAATGGAAATAATGTTGTTTCTTGAAAATAACGTTATCATTCAACAACATTATCGTAGAGTGATAGAGATTGATATTAAATGATAGAAATGATGTTGTTTGGTAGTGTTACTAGTATTCAATATCTTTAATGTCGAGTGATATCATTGTTATCATTTTGCAGCATGGTTATCATTTGGTACATTCTTGTCATTTGATAGCTTTGATGTCACTTGGTAGCATGTTATCATTCGGCACCATTGCCTGCCATTTCCTTCCTTTCTTGCTACTAAAAGTTTCCATTATGAGTATATGGTTAGATGTCTATGTACATATAATGGTTAATAATATAATAATGACTTTTAATAGATTGGAAAACTATATTTATATGTACGAAATTTATTTTAAATAGTAGGCAAGCCAACCTGTAAAACTAATGCCCATATAATTTAGGTAAATCCATGTTATTCACCACCCCCTAAAATCACCAAGTACCAATTTATAAAACTGAAATATTCATGAATTAACAAAGAATTTCCACTAAAATTTACCCTATGTGTAGTATGATGCCCTCAATGGGAAAATGTAGGAATGTTTATTTTGTGTATCTACCCCCAATGGGTAGATAGTAACAAATATGGATCTGTTTAGAGGACCTAAGTCTTATAATAATTTGTGAACACTCGAAAGGAACAAGTGAAGCATGTATGTGTGATAAATTTGACTATACTATCATAGTTAGCATAATTAGTACCTAGAAAATAAAAGGAATGTAAACATAGAAATGCATACAATCTAAAATTTGTATTTTATAAGCAAATATTTGAATGTTTTTATATTTTTGAATATGTTATATAGTTTTTATGTTTTTTTAGTATAAGTTATGTACAAGCAACATGAAAATGAAACTATATAAAAGGAACAAGGTAAACAAAACTATGTATAATTAGAGAATAACATGCTAACCGATGAGTCTCACAAGAGACTCACTATCAAGGTGTCATGTATCAAATAAAATAAAAGTGGCTGCACATGTTGTGTGAGGAGGTATCTAAGGACTGTGAACTAGATATATTGATTAATATGTAGATGAAATTTCCTATGGAGTTGGGATATGAATCTATGGATCTTACTGAATAGGTCTATTAACTGTAGGGTTTTTTGGGACCCATGTAGTAGAATAAGTTATGATTGGTGTGGATGCTCTATATTGTAACATTGATCTAGATGGTAATGGGCTAGAGAGAGGCTTTTTATAAACCACAATGTGTTTCTAATGAATAGGTATCTCTAACAAAGTTCTATGTGGGAGATTATGTGTATGTGGTAATGTTATAAGAGTAGACCGCACCTACATTGGTGGCTCAACTAATATCAGAGGTGTGCTAATAGAAGATGTATTTATATACACATAATATTTTCAAACTTTTATCAATTACTGACTCTTTATATCTTGTAAGAACCTACTGAGTCTCAATCTCTCTGAGTGCATGCTTTAAGGGGCACACTGCGAAAGGGGTGGGTAGATCATTGGTGCTTCACAATATTATTGTCCATTTTTCCACTTGTTATCTACACACTTTTCTCCTAAAACCATTTACCCTAAGCTTTCTCTTCTCAATTGAATCCATTCTAGAATTTTGACACATTTTATCCTCCTTTTCTTTACCTTGATCCCATTTTGTCAGTCAATTGTATAGGATCGACTGGGTTGACCCTATATAGTTTTAGGTTATGTTCACTTAGGAGCTATTTTAACCTTTGGCCAACCTAGCTCTGGACCTATTGAATTATTATCCAAAATTATATAGTGTCAAATGAGTCAACCCTATCGACCGATATTTTTTGGAAGGATGTGGGGTAAGATCCACCTATCTATACAAGTTCATTTTCCACTATTTGATAAGAAACAAGTGAATAAGAAGTATGAATGAACATCTAATTATTGACCATTCTACTTGAGAAGTATAGCTTAGGTTCCATACTTTATTTGGAGATACAGATCTTGTCTTGTGGAGAAGTATTTTGGATGCATTGATAGGTTGTATAGCCTAGAGTTGATTTATCTTTGTTATCCTTACATACCACTATAATTTCTTGTGTAGCACCTTGGCCAAGGGAGAGATTAAGGCTCGATGGGTTCAAATTCAAGATAAGTATTCCTAACTTTACTTCTCCTTTTGTAAGAAGTAGATAGATAATATAGTTTTGTTTTTTTTCCATGCATTAGAATTTTTTATACATTAATGTGAGTATATGTATTCTATGCATGTTTAGTTTTTTCTTGTTTCCAACCCCCACTTTGTGTCACAAGCTTTGGTGAGCACTATATTAGATTTATTTTATTGTTATTAGCATAGGTGAAATATTAAAACCTAGGACCCCCTTAGGATTATTATGTGATTGTGTTAGATTGGAGGCTTTGGAACCCTCCTTAGCATAGTGTATTATGATAAGTGATCCCCTAATCAGGTCTAGTAAATCCCAATATTGTTCATGCTCCCACTTAACAAATGTATTCTCAATCGAAAGTGTAGGTATATTCTATCTTCTCAAATCCATGATTGATTTATAGATATGATGCATTTTTTATTACATACATTCTGGTGAACCCGATGTGAACTAACCCTTGCAAGATTTGTTCACTTATTTCTTTATTTTATCATATATTTATCACATTGGGTCAACTACATTGACCCATTTATAATTTATGTCCATAGGTTTTTAAGTACAGGGTACTAGATCAACTCAGTTGACACAATATAATTTTCTAGATTTTTAGACATTAGGTTCAACATAATAGGTTGACCCGGTTGACCCTATACATTTTTAAGTATCTTATTTAGCATACTAAGTCGACCCAGTCGACTTTGTACATTTTAAGCACTCAATAATAGGCTTTTGTAAAGATAGATTGACCCAGTCAACCTTGTTAGTATAATTTTCAAGCATTTATCAAGGTTCATTGATAGTAATCTCACTTCTCTACATCTTCACACCCACCACAGTTCCTTTCTATCCTTTCTCACTTTCATTACGGTCTTTTCTTTTCATAGTTTGTAGTATTTAAAACTATCCTTTGTATAATCAATTAGATCAACCATGTCAACCCAGTTCTATATTCTATATGCTATCTGGATAACTGGATCAACTATGTCGACCCTATTCATTTTTAGAACTTAATTCTACAATATAGAGGTGACATTGTCGACCATGTTTTATATTCTATGCATTCATTTTCAATTGCATTGACATTGTAACTTGTTTCAAAGTTAGAATTAACCCTTATATGCTAGTAATTAACTCACACTTTCATTTCTTTCATGCTTAAAATAGAACACATAGTCTAATTAGGTGGTTTTCAATTTACCATTTAGTTTTACTATTTTCTATTTTATGCACACATGACCAAATCACAAAATATTTAACAAGAACTTTAACAATTATCTACCCTAGGCCAACCCACTTAGATTTCATCACCAAGGGGGAAGCTAACTTGGTTTTCTAGCCAAGTATAAATATGTGGTTAATGGTATATTTTGGCTATGCACTTGACACCCTTATCATTATGGTGTGTGAAGTAATGGGGTAGGCCCCAATACCAAGCTTGTACCATTACCAATACAGATCCCTTTTAGCCCAAACATCCTGAAACCATCCTTAAATTGGTTTCTAGTTCTTTGCTTACAAGCCAGCTTCCTATCACATTTAAAACTATATTTTAATAATCTAAAAAAAAATCAGGTTGACCATCTAGTTAGATTTTAATTTTTGAGTTGATTGCTTGCTCTTTGCTCAATTGTATTTTGTATTGCAAAAACTTGCATTGGCTAGCATTGGTACAAGGTTTTGTGGTGTGTGCCTCAATTAGATCAACTTCATTGATCCAATTGATTGTTTGTTTCCCTTTGATTTTCTAAGTACTTGCAAAATTATTTTTGTTTTAGTGCATGGTCATTTCAGTCAACACAGTCTATTATAGACCTTTTGAATTTCCCTATCTGCTATACTGGATTGACCCAATTGACCCTATATACTTTTGTAACCTTTGTTTACTGTACTGGATCGACCCCGTCAACCCTGTACTATTTGTAGGCCTTGTTTTCTATACTAGATTGACCTAGTTGAACTTATACTATTTTTTCCATCCCTTGTTTCTTTGATTTTACATTTCTCTTACCTAGTTTTAGTCCTTATCCTTCATCATGAATTTTCTATTTGAAGATAACATTGAGTTGAATTCAACAAACATGATGAGTTTTACCAACCCTCATAGGGTCTCCCATATGCAAAGTAAGACTCCTCTCTTAGATGAGAGTAATGTTCACATATCCACTTGCACAATGAACTATGGGATCCCTCATAATACCTCTTCATAGCATAATCCTTTCTTTTCCCTAGAAGACCAACCTGAATTAGAGTATACCCTTGAAATGTTCTTCTTTGTCTCTGAATTTCCTCAACATTGAGGAAAAGATAGCTCTACCATTTACCATCTTGTGATTAGTGGTCAATCTGAAGAGCCTCATTCACCTAATCCCACATTCTCAAATGGATTTGGAGGTATCTTCTTTGACTCTCAGCCTCTTCCCTCGATTATGACCCATTTTCATACCATGACTTCTTCCTCTTTAACCTCTTGTATCTCCATGCCTAGTATATCTACTAACATAACATGTTCTACATCTAGTGGGCCTCTTTCAAGATAAGATCCACTATCGTTAATCCTTCCACTAGTGTATTATTTGCTACCTAGTGTAATCACACTTCTAGTGCTTCCTCTTCTCATCCATTCACTATTCCATATTTTGCTTCACAAGAAAAAATTTCCATTAGTGCCTCTGATTCTCATAGTTCCTCTTAAGCTCCTATCAACACCAATAGTGGTACCCAAGCCACTAATACCAATTCCAATAAAAAATCTAATGCTTCAAATGATGTCGATCAAACCCACCAACTATTGTTACAAACACTTAATCAAATGAATACCTTTCAAGCTCATAACATAAATCAAATTATGAGAATGCAAAATCACCTTCTCCATCTTCAAACTCATCCTTGAACAATGACTTGGGGAACGTATAATCAAAATGTTCCCCCTCATCCTCTTTGAGGTTCCAAAGGAAATCTCATTCTTCAACCTCTTTTGGTCAACAAAACCATTAATCATCTTGAAAATGAGCCTCTTACCATTCTAATTGCTAATATTGATATAGGAGGTATCACCCCTACAATTTCTTATAATGTATCAACTAATCCTACCCTTCATCTTAAAATATTTGGAAATATTTATAAGGATTGGGTCAAATTGAACACATTTTCCACTACCAAGATCTTATCCAAAACCCTCACAGGTGATGCCTTAGACTGGTACATGTTAGTAATTTGACTAGTCAAGGCCAAATTACTACTCCTATCAATGAAAACTTTCAAGAAACCGTTCAATAGCCCTTTAAAAATGGGAATTATGGTCTAAAATCACTAATTTTGGTAAAAAAAAAATCAAAAATTTATTGTAAATGGGTAATTTTCATTTCAAAATAGATCATTGTCAAGTTTAAATATGCAGACAATCCATGCATAGGGGTCAATTTTGTGAGAAAATTGAGGTTTTTCGGAGCTACAGGTGGCTTCAAAACCCCAAACTTTATACACAAGGTCATCAAGATTTGGATAACCTTATAAAAAAAATTAATGTCCATTAGATGAGTGGAGATACTCGCTGTTTTATAACAGTCCTTAGCATGTCCGTTGGAGATCACCATTGGAGTAAGCATCATTTTAGAGTGCCACAAAGGTTTCTAAGTCTACTTAAAAGTTTGAAAAACATGGGATGATATTTTTAAATTATAATAAGACCTTTAAAGAGTGTCAAAACTCTAAATTTTAAGCATACCATGTTCATACAGGCTTATGCAAGCAAATAGGCATATAGACCAAAAAAGGGTTTTTTGACTTTTCAAGCAAAATATGATTTCAGAGTATTTTAATAGCATGGTACATACTCCATGATAATGTTTTTAGGAATTAGAAAGTAGTTAAAGATTTATTTTTTTATTTTGGTGAAATTTTTAGTTTTTGTAGTTTTAGACACCCTTCCTAGCCTCCTGTTCAAATGCTCATATCTTTCATCACATGTAGAGTTTATCAAAATGCTATTATTATATCTTCAATACCCATATTTAATTATAATTAATAAATAATTTATACCAGTTAAGGTTTTGTGATTTATGAATAATCATTAAGAGCGTAGGTAGCCTAGAATGCAATCAAAACCCCACAAGTAGATTTCTCCACGTGATAATTTTTTAAATATTTTGCATAGAAATAAATATTTTAATATATTTTATGGGGGTTAGTTTGATATACATAAATAACAAGATTTCGGTATTTGGAGGTATGTACTTCATGAATCATCAATTTGAAAATTCAGCTTTAGAACCCTTCTAAACCCTCAAAAAATTAATTTTGAAAAAAGTTGATTTTATTGCAATAAAATCATCATGGATCAACCTAAAAACTTTTTAAATTTCAAATAAACTTATAGAGGATTCCATAAATGTCAATTTTATGCATGCAGCTATATGGATGAGGGCAGAATCATGTTTTTTGAGGAAAAAACATGTAAATGAATTACAAGATAGTTCAATGAAATATAATAAATGGATATAAAATAATAATAAAATTTATTAATCCTAAAAATTTTATTTTATCATAAATCCTCTCATAAGTATCCCAACTAGCTCAATCAAAATGGCCAGTCTACAAGAAAATGGATCAAACTAGGCCTAGTCAACCATGTTGACTGAATGGCAAGTGTTTTCTCATCAAAATCAAATATCTTGAGTTATTTAAGTTATATTTAATTATTTTTTCAGGATTTATGGCATCTTTTTTTATGTTTAATGGAGTCCAAATGCAAGAATATAGGCTATTAGGCCTAATTGGCCTAATAGGCCTAATTGGTCAATCAAGCAAGTAAAAAATGGCATTGAAAATATATCAAATGAATTAATTTTTGGTGTTACCATATACCATATATGTTTTTTGAATGAATATATCATTTTAAATTAAATTCAAAATTTCTAATTCATGCAATTTGAGTTCAAATTGAGTTAACTAATCTTTAAGGGTCAAATCTCTTCAGTTGATTAGTTTGACTAGTTTCATGCATCTCCCATGCTTTTCATGCAAGATAAAGAAATTAAAGAACTTGAACCTAATTTTAATATGGATTTATATTCTAATTTATTGCATTATTTTCATGTAAGGAAGGTTGACAAGTCAACATGGCCCCACCACTTCTCAATTCTATGCCAAAAATGAAGAACATGCATTTTTTGAAGACTTGGAATATTTTAAAGCCTTTATTTAATATTGTATAAAGATTTTAGTCTTATTTTAACTAAAAAAGACTAATCCTTCTCTTTTCCATGCCAATTTGACTTTATTTAAAGTTTTATACTTATATATTGGTTTTTTGAAGCCATTTTTGAAGAATTCTTGAAGTAGAGCAAAAATTGTAATTGACACCATTTATCAAATAAAGAAGATTTTTTGCATATGTTTTTTAATCAAAATAGAGTTTAATTTGACTAAATACCAGAATACAAGTGTCATCTATATTCCATTTTTTTAGGTCCTTTCCACACCTACTGTGAAAATTTCATCCTCTATAGGTCATTTGAAGAGCTAGGATTTTAATTTGCTTTGCAAACTTCTTTCAAGCCTTGTTTTGAAACATTGATGTTCGAGATTGAATGTAGAGTTTTATTTCATATTCATATGTGTGTCTTAATTAGTTTTAGAAATATTTTATATAATATCAATCATTCAAGTGCATCACCCTATTTAGATAGGATTTTCTATTTCAAATTTTTTCTCGCTTTTCATCCCCAAAAAATCAAAATAGTTTAATTTTAATAGATAAATCTTAAGGGAACCAGCCCTCTCTAAAGGTTATTCTTAGTACAGAGCCACCCACACTTTGATATGTTCCAATTGTAACAGCTGGAGAGAAGGTGTGTTTTGCACATCTTCAAACAGGGTGCTCTCCAGAGTAATTATAGTTTTTGGCACTCTCGGTGGGACATCATTTAGAAGATTAGTACAACTTTTAGACACTCAAAGCTAGTTATGAAAATCAGGTATCATTTCAATATTGAGTAATTTCAGCATTTGGTTTACTAATGGTCTTCCATAGCTTGTTTTAGTATTGATCCATATGATCCTCACTATAATTAGTATGACCAGCCACACTATGATCCTCACTAGGAGTTTGAGGATCTATATCAGGCATATATGTAAGAATACTACATAGATCTTCCATATGAATAGTCAATCCATCTTATTATTTCCCCTTACTAGTCTTATCATGGCCATTTTGCATATACCATACCAGCACTTAAACAAACTTTAGTGATCTTTGAAAAGTATGCACTAGAGTTGTATTCATAGAGTTATTATGGCCAAGATACCCCTACTCACAAGATCCATTATGTGAGAGGGTCATTGAAGCAAATAAAAGAGTAGTGGGCACCTGTTGAGAGGGAAAATTAGGGAAATCTCACTGGTGAAATGATGGATATAAGTGGTTACATTCAGAGTATTGAGGATAAACTAAAAGGCCTTAAAGAACACTAGGTTCAACCATAACCTTCTTATATACCATCCATTCCTCCTCAAAAGACCTATACAAGAGCCCCTTTGAGTTTTTCAAGTTCTTCATATGTTTCTTAGACATTCCCTTCTTGGAGATCTATCCAAGATAACTATCAAAGAAAGAAAGAGGTTTATATGGGATAGACTACTATTGAGATCACTGACCACATTAAAGAGAAGATATTTTAAGAGAATATTGATAAGTAGATCAAAGAGTTAGAGCTAAAGACAAGAAAGGAGGAGAATCATAATCAAAAGGTCAGAAAAGAGCCCTTATCTTTCCCATATTGGAACCAAATCATGGATTCAATCAAGAAAGAGGAACAATCAAGCATCATTCAGGATGCTAAATTCAAACATGAGATCATTCAAGCTTCATCCCTTCCTTCTCAAAAGCCTAAATCCTTTCCTTCATGGAAAGTCATTCAAGAAAAAGTGTAGTATAGAGATGAGGCGAAGGTGATCCAAGAAGAACAACCTTATGAACAAAATTAGGTATCTATGGTAACTTCTATAGATCTTTCTCATATTATTGAACACTTCCAAGGATCTATCATGCCACTTTTGGATCAAGAACTTCTTCTTTGTGAGGTAAGTGAAGAATATGTAGCCAAAGACATAAAAAAGGAAGGTGACTTGAGTGATCAAGATGAAGAAATCATAGTTGAGACACCACTTAGTAGGGACAAACATGATTCGGTATTTCATCATACCAAAGAAGAGGAGTTATAAGAGGTTCATCAAGAGATTCTAGTAGCTAATATATATGAAGTACAAATAAATATTTATTCAGAAAGAAGCCATGAAGACAACTCACATAGAGCCAGTACTGAGATGAAGAATTTTCCTGACAAAAATGAGACAAGTGTAGTAGATCAAGAAATTTCATTTAACTTTATCCAAAAGGTATAAATATGTGATCAACATGCTTCAAATGGAATAAATACTAATGAATTTCATGTCCTTTAAATTGATCATGATGAAGAGGCCTTTCAGGATGATTTGGAGAGTTTTTGTGCAAAGTTTGATAGTCCATCTCCACCCTAAGTAGATATTGATGAATGTCTTGTAAAGAGTATTGTTGCAGTTGTTCATCAGGAATAAATTAAAGTCATATTATAGCCATGTTTGGATACTTATCAAGGATCTAAAGACTTTGAAAAAATACCACTTCAATTGGATTCAAATGAAGACATCAATCCAAGTATACTAGTTGAATTGCTAATACAATTATTGAATGAGAATGTGTCAAATCATGATCAGCCTATGAATGAGGCAGAGATAGTAGTCTTGATGCAATAAAGAAGAATATGGGAGGAGGATGATTGGATCTTAGATCCATATCTTCAATACATACACCTAACAATGGAATTTGGAGGTCTAGTTGTATTATCTAGAACATATGAACATATAAGTGCTCCCATTTATAGAAGAGAGCTATCAAAAGGAAGCACATGTGTTTCAAAGTTCCATAGTGCATCAAATAGCTTTCCATTTGATCTAAGAAGACCAAAAAGGTGGAGGTTAGTTTGTACATAATAGACTACCTTTTATTTTTTTCTCTAAGTGCATATCTGCACATGCTTTTAGTAGTTTTTTTTTTTGTGTTGTTGTCCATCCCTCTAAGTGCACATGTGCACATGTTTGTTGTTGCTTGTGTCAATTTCTCCTATTATGTCTTGATCTGCAAGCTTTCCTAGTTTTAGTGTATATCCAAGTCTATCCTTGTTATATTTTTTGAGTTCTTTGACCATCATGCTGGTTAACCCCTGAAAGTCACCAAAATTACTAGTAATTTGACCTATCAAGGTTAAATTACTACTCCTATCATTCAAAACTTTCAAGAAACCATTCAATAGCCCTTTAAAACTAGGAATTATGGCCTAAAAGCACTAATTTTGGTAAAAAAAAAACATCAAAAATGTATTTTAAATGGGTCATTTTCATTTCAAAAGAGAGCATTGTCAAGTTTAAATATGCAGACAATCCATGCATAGGGGTCAATTTTGTGAGAAAATTGAGGTTTTTGGGAGCTACAGGTGGTTTCAAGACCCCAAATTTTATAAACAAGGTCATTAATAGTTTTATAACATTCTCAAAAAAAATTAATGTCCATTGGACAAGTGGAGATACTTGATATTTTGTAATAGTCTTTAACATGTCCGTTGGAGATCACCATTGGAGTAGGCATCATTCTAGAGTGCCACAGAAGTTTATAATTCTAGTTAAAAGTTTTAAGAGAATTAGATGATTTTTTTACATCTTAATCAAAACTTTAAATAGTGATAAAACTCTAAATTTTAATCAGACCATGCTTATACAGGGTTATGCAGGCAAATAGGCATATAGGCCAAAAAGGGGTTTTTTGACTTTTCAAAAAAAATATGATTTTAAAGTGTTTTTATAGAATTTTATATACCCTATGATGATATTTTTAGGCATTGGGTGTCAAATTAATATTTATTTTTATTTTAGTGAATTTTTCACTTTTGCAGTTCTAGACAGCCTTCCTAGCCTCTTATGCAAATGCTCATATATTTCACCACATGTAGAGTTTGTAAAAACACTCTTAGTATGTTTTCAAGACCCATATTTAATTTTAATTCATGAATAATTTATACCAATTGAGGTTCTATGCTTTATGAACAATCATTAAGAGCGTAAGTAGCCCAAAATACAGTCAAAACCCCACAAGTAGATTTCTTCACGTGGTAAATTTTTATATATTTTGCATGGGAACACAATATTTTAATATATTTTATGGATATTAATTTGATATAAATCAATAAAAATATTTTGGGATTTGGAGGTTTGTACTTCATGAATCATCAATTTGAAAATTCAGCTTCAAAGCCCTCCTAAACCCTCAAAAAACTAATTTTGAAAAAAATTGATTTTATTACTATCAAATCATCATGGATAAATATTAATCCTTTTAAAACATCAATTACACTTAGATAATATTCCATAAATATCAATTTTATGCATGGAGTTGTATAGATGAGGGTAGAAATCATGTTTTTAATAGAAAAAAGCATGTAAAATGAATTACAAGATAGTTCAATGAAATATAATTGATGGGTCTCAAATAAGAATAATTTTTATTCATCCTAAAATTTTCATTTAGTCAAAAATCCTCCCAGAGGTGTCCCAACTAGCTCAATCAAAATGGCCAGTCTGCAGGAAAATAGAGTAAAATAGGCTTAGTCAACTATGTTGACTAAATGGCGAGTGTTTTCTCATCAAAATCAAATATATTGTGATGATAAAAGTTTTTTAAGGTATATTTAATTATTTTTTCACATTTCACGGCATCTTTTTTTAGGTTTAATAGAGTCTAAATGCAAGAAGATAGGCTATTAGGCCTAATTGGCCTAATAGGCTTTATTGGTCAATCAAGCAAGTAAAGAATGACGTTGAAAATATATCAAATGAATTAATTTTAGAGTTATCACATGCCATATATTTTATTTAAATGTATATATAATTTTAAATTCAATCCATAAGTTCTAATTCATGCAATTTGAGCTCAAATTGAGTTAACTAGTCCTTAAGGGTCAAATCTCTTCAGTTGACTAGTTTAACTAGTTTCATGCATCTCCCATGATTTTCATGCAAGATAATAAAATTAAAGAACTTAAACCTAGTTTTAATATAGATTTATATTCCAATTTGTGGCATGATTTTCATGGAAGGAAGGTTGACAAGCCAACATGGGCCCACCACTTCTCAATTTTATGCCAAAAATGAAGAACATGCAATTTTTGAAGACTTAGAAGATTTTAAAACCTTTATTTAATATTGTATAAGAATTTTAGTCTTATTTTAACTCAAAAAATACTAATCCTTCTCTTTTCCATGCCAATTTTTCTTTATTTAAGTTTTTAGACTTATATATTGGTTTTTTGAAGCCATTTTTCAAGAATTCTACAGAGCAAAAATTGTAATTGACACCATTTATCAAATAAAGAAGATTTTTTGCATATGTTTTTTAGATCAGAATAGAGTGTAATTTGAATACGTACTAGAATACAAGTGGCATCTACATTCCCTTTTTGGAGGTCCTTTCCACACCTACTGTGAAAATCTCATCCTCTACAGGTCATTTGAAGAGCTAGGATTTTAATTTGCTTTACAAACTTCTTTCAGGCCTTCTTTTGAAACACTGATGTTCAAGATTGAATATAGAGTTTTATTTCATATTCATATGTGTGCCTTACTCATTTTTATAAATATTTTTAAAATATCAATAATTCAGGTGCATCACCTCATTTAGATAGGATTTCCCATTTCAGTTTCTTTCTCCCTTTTCATCCCAAAAAAATTGAAATAGTTTAATTTTAATAGATAAATCTTAAGGGAACCAATCCTCTCTAGAGGTTATTCTTAGTATAGAGTCACCCACACTCTAATAAATTTTAATTATATTAATTAGAGAGAAGGTGTGCCTTGCACATCTTCAAACAGGGTGCTCTCTAGAGTGATAACAATACAATCAACTTAGAACTCATTCCATTACTAGTTTGGAAGATTTAGTGATTGTCTTAGTTCAAGAATTCCAAACTAGTGATCTCCCCAAAAATACTTTGGCCCACTTCATAAATTTTAAACATCTTGAAAATTAAACTACCCAAGCTTGTGTTAAAATGTGGAAAACTTTGTCAAACAAATGTGAAAATAACATGGTTGATGATAAACTTTTCCATCTCTTCACTAATGCTTATTTTCCCAATTTACAATATCAAGTCCATACTCTCTCTCCATGTACTTTGGAAGAGTCTATTGATCAAGCTAAACATCAATATTTCCTTATGCATCAATTCGAGCCACCCCAACCTTCCATGGGTCCTCGTCTCTTACTTAAGAACAAAAATCATAATGCTACCAATGATGGTGTCATAGATTCTTATGACACTATTCACAGTATTCAAGTTATCATCCCTAACCAATCCTTAGAACTAATTCCCCCTTCTCAAAAATATACCAATCTTCATTTATCTTCACTAAATAACATTAATGTTCAAAAACCTCTATCCTCAGTTGAATTACTCAAGCATCTACATAGGCCTCTTTCATGAGCACTTGATCCTACTCATCATATGAAATCATGGTATGATCCTTACAAATTTTGTTGGTTTCATGCTAGTTGGGGTCATTCTCATGGGACATGTAGGTAGTTCCATAATTTAGCTATGTATTTTCTTCTTGGTCCTAATTTTGATCATGATTCTATCATTAAAAAATGTCAACAAACCTATGACATTGCCTTTAAGGATCATAAATCTCATACTAAAACTCAATTTTAAATCAAGCTAATGCTCATTTGGCTATCTACAAAGATCCTCTTCCTAAACATCAACCTAATCAAGACACCTAAGATAATCCCACCCCTTCCACCAACAATGTAGAAATTTTTATTGACCCCACTTCTAAAGAGAATGTGGTTAACATGATTAATATGTGAAGGGTGGTTGATTTTATTGATACTCATCCTATCTACACTCCTCCACCATCTTATATATATTGTGTTATCAAGGATTCCTCTCCAACTCATCTAAATGAGTTGGGGAAAGATGACCTTATAATTTTGATGATCCAATTCCAAATTCTCCCTTGGATAACACTTCTAATTCTATTTCTACCATTTCTCCATCTTTTAATGATAATGATAATCAAGCCTCTACTAACACTTATTCTACCAACTCTCAAAACTAACCTGAACCAATTATTTAATCTTCACAACATACTTTACAAACTTTTTCTAAACCTTCTCTTTCTTATCAACAAAAATTCCAATGCACTTTAGTTTCTCCTTCTGAGGACCTTCTTAATCATCATGCACCTATATCTAACAACCTTATCATGGGTTATGATGAGTGGGATCCCATTATGGAGCTCACTAATTTACCATCCCAAATTTTGTTCCTTGAGCTTATGAGGACCTCTCCACATCATATAAACTATCCTATTCAACTATTGTCTGAAATGAAAATCTCTCATCCTCCTCTAGCAAAATGTGAGATGCAACCTTATCTAGATCTGAAGATAGTATATTACAATAATCTAAATAGATATCCATCTATGATGACTAAATAATGGACACTTCTCTTTCCTTAAAATTTCTTATAGCCTCTATGATTCTCAATGATATTTTGCTTCATGTGGATGATCCTCCTTTGTTCATTAGTGTCCAAATAGGTGATATCCAAGTCAAGCATGCATTGATTGATGAGTTTTTCATCACTTTCATTTCCTCTCTTGATTTCATTAAGACCCTTGGATATTCTGAATGTAATCTCAAGTCCACACACAACACATGCCAAGGATATGATAGAAGGAAAATGCCTCCATTAGGTTGTGTGTGGCTTCCCATTACCATCCCACATGTCACCATTCATGTGAAGGTGATGATATTTAACTTCCCCTTTCTTATAATATATTTCTTAGTAGGTCATGGACTCACCATATGAGAGTAGTTGCCTCTTCTGCCTACCAATGTGTTAAATTCGCTCATAATGGATCCATTTATAGGATTTAGGGTGATAATAACCCTTGGAATTTTGAATAATTACAAGACCATGGTGTCTTCAAGATTCCTAGTCTTGAACCTTTACCCAGTGTTCCATTCTGTGAGTTTTAATGCCTCAATTTCCTCATTAATTCCACTCGAGGTTACAACGATCATCCTAAACTCATTAGAACATCCCTCCTAACCTCTTAGACTCCAATGATGATGAGTTTGATGAGATTAATCTCAAGATTAAAAATTATAATCTCTCACCTTATCTCATCTCATAGCTTTCAACTTCTTTACAACCTCACTCTCACAAACCTCATTGTAATGACATTCTCATTGTCTTGACCAAGACCTAGAATTCTATTCACCATACTTATTCAGATGACAAGGTCATCCTTACTTACATCATTGACATTCACACACCAGATTACAATGATGGTTATTCCTTAAATGATCCATTCTTAGGAGGGTTTGTTTAATCTCGTAATGTCAGGATTATCTATTATCATTCTTCTTTGTTTGAGTATTTTCATACATCTTCCCATCTTCCCTCATTTGTATTTCCTAATTTTAGTATTTTTCCTCTTTATTATAGGGTAGAGATGGTGCTGACACCTTTATTTTATAAGAATCCTCGTAGGAGTATGTTCATGGATCATATTATGAATGAGCCTTACCACTTTTTATGGTACCCTAACCATCATAGATGGTTTACCCATGAGATGAGTGTGACCCTTTTTAGGTCTTTTGTAGATCATGCCCCTCCCATAGTAGAACCTGCTTCAAAACCAATTCTTATTCCTTCTATAGTTGAGCCCATTCCTTCTCCCACTATAGTTGAGCCTATTTCTACTTCCATTTTTGATGAGTCTATCCCTACTTCCTATCCCATCACTTCTTTTGTTGAGCCTAATCAAGTTCTTTCCCCACCACCACCCTCCCTTGATGATGGTTTGTTTCCTTTGCCCAAGATGGATCTGTTTCCTACCAAATGGGCTGACAAGTATTCTCTAGCTCCTTCTACTCCTATTACACCTCCTCCCATGAGTTATTCTACTAAGACAACTCACAAGCATATCTTTTGCTTCCATGAAATAGATAATCATTCATCAACCCATTATCATAAGTTGTGATAATATCTTGATACTTTGCATCCTTCTTCCCCTCAATCCTCAAAAAAACCATGCCACCCCCAAAGGTTATATGTGAATATATGCCTAAGTATGGTGAGACGTATTTTATATGGCACCAATGTGGCACCTATCACACCAATCATTGCCACATCCTTCAACAACACCTTAAGAATCACCTTATAGCTACTCATGGACCTTCTACTATTATTCCCACAATGTGTTCCCATAATAAGGCTCATCCTTCTTCTCCCATGGTTCCATCCCCTCTTGTGGTCCCTTCATCACCTTATGTGCCTCCACCCATGGATCCTTCTCTATTAGTGATTCCCACATTTCCTGTAGAGCCTGCTCCCATGCATTCCTTGATTTCCCTCCTCAGCATGATCCCTCCATCATTCCTACTTTTTATGTGAAGGATATTAGACGAGAGGTATTTTCCCAATTCTCACTCAAGATAGATGAGACATTAGCATCAGTTTGTATCCAGATTTATAGAGATCTATCTGATGTTTTGGATAATGTGTGTGGGTAGATTTATTAGTATTTATGAGCATACGCATGGTGATTTTACATTTATATTTAGATTGGATGTGTGATCCAATCTTATCTTTATTTATCTATTATATTATTTGACACTATGTCAAATTCTTATTTATATTACATGGTGACTCTACTTTTACATTCTATATTTCTCATACTATCATTTATGTTTTAGATGTCTTTTTTATCATTGTTCTCTTTTTCCTTCTTCATTTCTTTCACATTCCTTTCTTGTGTATTTATGATCGTTTGCTTTTTTATCTCTATTTTTTTACGACTAATTATTATTGTGACTTAGTTATTTAAACCTAGTTCCCTTTAGTCATTTCCTATTACCATTTGATCAATTAACAAAAAATTTATCTCATTATACTTTCCTTATTTCCATTTCTTCCCATTTTTCATAAACTAAACATATACATGGTTGAGACTTGAGATCACATGTTGGTTCATTGTTGAGCCTAAGTGTCCTAGTTAGTCTTGTTTTTGGTTACATAACTTCTTTTAGCCTACTCCTACATCTCATTCATGTGTATCACTCTATATCTCATGATTGGTCATTCCAAGTCCATATGGAGGAGGAATCATAAAACCCATAAATACATTTAAAATCCAAATCATTTAAACAAAAGGCAATGATATAAAAAGGCAAAAAAAATTCTTGAAATTCAAGTCACACTAAAAGACATGATTCAAAGCATATCTCCTTCTTATAGTCAAAGATAAAACTCCATAGTTGGACTCATGGTAGAGCCAAGGTCTATTAGGGTGTGGTAGGCCAGTAGATTAGAAAAGGAGAGTAAAAAAATCTTGTAGTGCTACCTACTTTCTCACGCAAGTACCCAATCTTTGTAGTACACTAACAACTCTATAAGGGGTCCTGAGGAATGGGGAACACATCATGGAAAGTTAGGTCCATTTTACTTTTTCTATACTAATCTACCTTCATGATTTGATCTTAGTAACATGCTTATTTTCCTACACAACTTAGTCTCTATAGCGAATAGGTTTCCTTTCTACATTGATGGTCATTAGTCACTTAGTGTCTTATTATGTCCTTAGTATGCTTCCTATCTCCTAAGGTATTCTCATAATATGCCTGCGTTATGCTTTTTTTTACATTCCCTACATTCCTCATATTTCTTCTTGAGAAATATTGTTTTGTTTATTGATCACTCCCCTTGGGATTCCATTTATGAGTTGTATTGTAAGACCGTGGATAGGACCTGATCATCCTCACAAATTACTACATTTTACCTTCCTATTACCCACATCCTTTATTACCCAATTTTCACATTTATTCTAACTCAGTTGTGTTACCATTTTGAGTTACATAATAATACCATGGATAGGACCTAGCCCTCCTCACACAATTTTCCAATAATCCAAGTCATAATCAAAATTACATGTATCAAATATGAGATAAGATGCAATTGATTATGAAGTTATACATCATTGGCATGCTTTAAAACTTGATTTAGTATGTTTTATGCTTCATTTCTCTTTCACTTTTATCCTCTTATTTTTTTAGTGCATCTAAGATTACAACCATTTCTTGAATTTTTCATATTTCCCAGCTTAAATTAATGTGATAAATTTAAGATCAAATTTTTCTAATTTTGTTTCTCTTATAATTCCCAACATGATTTAGTATGATTGAATGACTTAATTTGATTTGTTTTTGTACCACTTTTTCCTTTTACATGATCTTCCATTTTATTACATTATTTTCATACTTCCCAATGCGTTTTAGTGTGATTTTACTTGTTTGAATTTGGTGTTAAATCTTTTGTTTGGTTTACAAATAAATTACTTTCTACCATCTTATTTACCACCCTTTGGTTTTTTTATACTTAGTCATTTTCTTGTTATTACATATTTCCCAACTTGAAGTAGTGTGTAGTACATTTTATTTGATTGATTATATTTTACCAAGTCCTTTTTGCCTATTTCTTTTTAACTATGCATGTGTTCTACATAATGCTAGAAAAGAAACCACACCACATATATTTCCTATAACATGTCCACCAAATAGATAAAAACATGTGATATAAAGAAATATATTTAAAGCATCAACAACCACAACCATAATCATAACACATACAAAGAATACCCAAAATTCTAATATATATATATGAATTTTGGGTATTCTTTGTATGTGTTATGATTATGATACAAAGAATACCCAAAATTCCAATATATATATATATATATATATATATATATATATATATATATATATATATATATATATATATATATATATATATATATATATATATATATATATCATGAGTTTGATACAATAATACAATCATATGCAATAATCTAGCTCTCTAGTTGGGCACCATCCTACCTATCTCATGGCCTAACCACACTTATTTACCACCCTTTGGTTCTTTATACTTAGTCATTTTCTTGTTATTACACATTTCCCAACTTGAAATAGTGTGTAGTACATTTTCTTTGATTGATTATATTTTACCAAGTCCTTTTTGCCTATTTGTTTTTAACCATGCATGCATTCTACATAATGCTAGAAAAGAAACCAAATAGATAAATACATATAATAGAAATAAATATATTTAAATCATCAATAACCATAACCATAATGATAACGCATACAACCAATACCCAAATTATATGTATGTATGTATGTACACACACACACACACACACACACACACACACACACACACACACACACACACACACACACATGTGTGTGTGTGTGTGTGTGTGTGTATCATGAGTTTGATATACTAATACAATCATATGCAATACTCTATCTCTTGAGCTGGGCCCCATCCTACCTATCTCATGGCCTAACCACACTACCTATAAATGCCTTGATTTGACCCCTCTGACCAAAATGTTATAACAAGGCCATCTAAGATCTCATTCCTGACACCTACCCCTATATATAATCTACTTGAGCCTGCACATGTGCTAAATAGGCTAGGGTTTCCAAATGTGTCATTCTCTCTTACTCATGTATCACTCTCTCCTAAGCATGTACCTATGTCATTTGTGTCACTATAGCTAGATTTGCATCTCTCTCCTCTACTAGGGCCTGTCATGCCCATGTCTCAACTAAACCTATCTTAGAATAGTGGTTTCACCCTCTCTTTTTATGTTCGTATCTACCTTATTGCCTCTTTAACTAGTCCAAACTAGCTTTCTTGAGCTAGGGAAAATGGTACCCTAGGGTCCTCTAATGTAGCAGGGTCATATGGCATCAATGTCTCATCTAGGACATCATGGAGTGCTCTCCTCACAAGAGACCCCCATTTGATCTCCTCATCCTCTACTACACCTACAAAAAATGAACCAGGTAGATATTAGATCACTATTATATGTCAAAATCTATCTCTAGTGTATTTCAAAATAAACTTAAGCAACATTTTAATCATTTTTTCTTACCTATCTATGTATTTACCATTATGGTATCACCATATACATGACCTCTAAGTATAATCTCTCCATCTGTGTGGCCTCTAAGAACCTCCTTTATTGGTCATCTCTTAAAAGCAAATCCTATAGTCATATCTCGAGTCCATCTCAGCCTACACTTAAGTGGCCTCTCTATAGTCTAACTTTGCCTTGGCCCGCTTGCTAGGCCATATGAGACATCTACACTCTTTGTTATATCTTGTTGCACCTATCAAAATTATGGCCTTAGTGGTCACTACTTATCCTATTATAGAGCCAGTGGTGGTGCCTCTGGTGCTTCTACCTTAGCATTCATCTCCTCCCACTCCACTACCTATCATGCTCAACCAGTCCATGGTCTCTCATGACATGACCTGAGTGTTAGCCTCATTATTAGTGTCCCCAGCCCTCCTCTCCATCATGAATCTCTAACATATTGGGTCCAAACCATGGGAACCACTATTGGTATCCTTGTGTGAGGTAAGCTCATTTACCTTGGTACTTATGCCACCAAATATGCCTCTATCCACTAGGTATAATGTCTTGTCACCTATATCTATGTTAAAAACTAGTACAACTATGTCCCAGCTCATCCATATAGTTTTTATGTAGCCAAAAGGATACCATACTATTTCTACCCATCTCACTATCTATATCACTAACACATGGGACATGGCCCACACTACATGGTCATGTCTCCATCTCAGTACTCGAGGTGAACTATCATCAACCGCATGGGGCAACCCAATTGACTGATACATATGAAACCTCTCATAGATCCATGTCATCAATAAAATGATCAATCCAATAGACTTATTCCCTCTAACCAACACTCCATACATGTCATGTATGAGTAGCACCCAGATGATAGACCTTAGATCATATATTACTCTCTCCTCTAATATCATCTAGCTCAAGGCTATCATAAATAGTGGTACCTTGCCATCTGAGATGTGGCACAACACTCATGTTGTCACAAGTCCTATCACAACATTATAGATATCCAAAATTTGTGAGGTATACACATCAAACATACTCACTCTCTGGCATGCATCTATCATCTATGAGCCTATAGCACATACAGGTAAGGCTCTCCTCTCCTCATCACTATCCAGTATCTCAGTCATCACAGGTGTCCCTACTATCGATAGTCCTAGGATGGAATATACAACATCTAGGGTGATATCCATCTCTATCTTATCCCCTTCCACCTACCATGTAAAGGTTTAAGTTAACTATTCCCAGCATCCTAGGAACATGACTAATAAATCTGAGCTCAAGGGTATCCTACACATCTCTACTATGCCACCTAAGCCTAAAAAGATCAATCTTGCCCTAACCTCTATCATCAGATGCTCTAGTATATATGGTATCCATGACACATCTACCAATCACCAGAATCTGGGTCATCCTTGCAATTAGGAAACAAGAAAAGATGTATTAGATCTTCCATGTCATGTATAATCAAAATACATTCTTTTTACAATTTTAATAAAAAATTAAGCTTAAACCATTTTAATTTATTCATTTAAACCTATTTTTTGCTTACTCACCCCTTTTTAACCCTTAATTGGTCATTTTGGGTCATTATATCACTCATTCAGCCACTTGCATGCATTTTTATACTATTTCGGTTCTTTGGTCAAACTAGTTTGACCAAAATTTCCCTATTTTGAGCTTGGTTGACTTAAAAATCTAAGACAACCCTCTTATTTTCCCCCTAGTACTACATTATCATTTTATACTTTTCATAGCAGCTGGTAAATTATACTAGGTCAGCAATCTGCAAAATGTATAGGGTCATCACATACCTACTAGGTTGGTAACGTGGATTTCGCCAAATTTCAATGTACTGGGTCAACTGGGTCAACCCAATTATTTTTCACTGTTGACCTCTTACATTTTGCAAAAAAAGTGCCCTCTATCAGTTCTTTTCCCAAACCCTTCAAACCCATTTCTCTAAATATTTTTTTCTACCCATAGCATTTAATTTGGTTTCATTTCTACATCTAGAAATGCTTAAAATTACAAATTTCTAAAAATACACTTTAAAAACTACAATATTCAAAAATTGGCTTAAGATTCTTAATTGCTTACCTATCCTACACTCGTTATCACCTTTAGGGGTCCCTCTCACCTAGCCTATCATCTCCTCACCATCCTAGCTCATTTGGTCTTTCAAAGCTCTTTTTCTCTCCTTCATAAGCCAAAAATAATAGATGACTTTCATTTCACCCTATTTAAAACTCCTTTTCACAAATTCAAATCTTTCAATTATTTTCCTAAAAAATCCTTGTTTGGCATTTATCTTTGTTTTTACTCATTTATTTTTCAAACCATAAAATGTTATAGATTCATGGTAACGTAGAGAATAGTTTCCACTATAATATTCCTATCTTCCAAAAATTTTAATTTCTGAGGATTTTTTGTACTAACTTCTACAGGTTCACCTACTGTTCTTCACATTACCTGCCTTCATTTCTCTTGCAGTCTATTTATTTATCTACGGTAATAAGATAAGTAAATGTATGTGTTTTTCAATTATGTCCTTTCATTTATCTTATTTGATGCTTACTGCATTTTACTTAGCATCAACATTATGTGTTATCATGTTCTATTTCATGAAGCACCATCTCATGTTAAACTCACATGACACGTGATGAGCTTCAATTGGGGCATATGTATACACATAATATTTTCAAAACTTTTACCGATTACTAACACTTTGTATCTTGAAGGAACCCATTGATTCTCAATCTCTCAAAGTGCATTCCTTAAGGGGTACACTGGGAAAGGGGTGGGCAGACCATCAGTGCTTCATAGGATTGTTATCCCTTTTGCCACTTGCGATCTACACACTTGTCTCCTAAAACCATTTACCCTAAGCTTTTTTTCTTAGTTGAACCCATTCTAGACTATTGACACATTTTAACCTCCTTTTCCTTACCTTGATCCCAATTTATCATTCAGTTATATTGGGTCAACTAAGTTGGTCCTATATAATTTTGGGTTATGTTCACTTAGGAGCTATTTTGACCTTTGGCTGACCTAGCTTGGGATCTAGTGAATTATTGTCTAGAATTGTACAGGGTTGACTAGGTCGACCCTATCGATCAACATTTTTGGAAGGATTTAGGGAAATATTTTCCTATATATACAAGTTCAATTCCCACAATTTGATAAGAAATAAGAATGAACATTTGTTTATTGACCATTCTACTTGAGAATTAAAGCTTAGGGTTCTATACTTTCCTTGGAGATATGGATCTTGTCTTATGGATAAGTCTTTTGGATGGATTGATAGGTTGTGTAGCCCAAAGCTGATTTGTCTTTGTTATCCTTACGTACCATAACAATTTCTTAAAAATTACCTTGGCCAAAGGAGAGATTAAGGCTTAGTGGGTTTGTCTTCAAGGTAAGTATTCCTAGCTACATTTCTCCTTTTTTAAGAATTAGATAGATATTGTAGTTGTGCTTCTCTTCCATGCATTAGAATTCTTTATACATTGATGTGAGTTTATGTCTTCTATGTATGTTTAGTTTTTATTTTATTTCTAACCCCCACTTTATGCTACAATATTTGGTGAGCACTTGACTAGATTTACTTTATTGTTATTAGCATAGTGTATTGTGATAAGTACTCCTCTAAAAAGGTCTAGCAGATCCCCATATTGGTCATGATCCCACTTACAAAATGTATTTCTAGTTGAAATTGTAGGTATTCTCTATCTTCTTCGATCTAGGATTAATTTATAGACATGATGCATTTTTGATGGCATATAGTGTTCAAAGTTAGAACTAGTGTCTACTTTGTAACTAGATGTGGAATAGGTAAGGGATACCCATATGGAAGGACCTCAACTATAACCACCTAATTATCATTTTTATACTTAAGATATTTATGTATGATGGATGGAATTGCTCAAAATTGTTGCATCCAATAACATGTCAAATGTGTTATCACTAGGTACAACTAAGAATCTAGTGGTCACATGTATAGGAGCAACCTATAATATAAGTAATATGTCCTTGATGGAGCTCTAAACACGGCCACTGAAACCATGAATAATTATATCTATCTAAGAGATATCATGCTTTGAATAACACAAGTGTTGTAGAAGTGTAATAGTATACATATTAATGCTTGACCCATTATCAACCATGACACTTTGAATAAGATGATGATAAATGTAAGCTACTATAAAAAGTGCATATAAACATAAGTCATCATCGATGATTTCTTATTTAGATAAAATTATGACAGGTCTGGTTGGCATAGTAGTATGATACACATCAGTGATATTATTTAAAGGGTATGTGTCCATTGTATGAGTATGATAATGTATTGGTGGTGGATGTGGATGATAAGTATAAAGAATACCTAAAGTTCATGATTTATCATTATCCATATGCTTTGAAAATGAATCTAAAAATATTTTCAATTCTTTCACTTATATTATGTGTGATTTAGGTGCCTTTGTAGGAGTGCTCACATCAATTATATTAGTATATCTCAAATCTTGTATCTTATGTCGTAAGTTGATGCATCTATTTTTAATATGGCCTAGTGCCCTATGGTAACTGTAGAATGCATTGGAATCATATTTATTTATAAGAGGCCTAGTCATATCAACCAATTTAATGGGAGGGAGAGATATGATGTTTCATTCTTAAGAATTATTGGAGAACATGTGATAGAAATTCAGGGAGATTTGTGAAAGGTCTCCTTAGAGGAAATGATAAAACCATGCATGGAGTTAGTTGTGACATTGTATTGACTATTGTATTTTTATATTAATGTTTTTAATGGTCCGTACCTTATATGGGGTTTTATTATAACTCTTATTAGTTGAATCTAGTCCAATTTTGTACTTAAATTTGCCAATGGAGAGAAGGTTGACTACCCATTATTTCACTTTATGGCATAAATATATGAATGATGGAAACTTTTTGAATAGTATATCTTCATGTAATGCTGGTAATAAACTAATTTTGAATATGTCCTAGATCTCTCTATATTCCATGGGGCTAGTCATCTTTCCTAATATAATTTTATATCGCAAGACATATTCAACTATTGGCTCATTAGATTTTTTCTTGAGTTGTGCAAATTGAGTGTATGAAACCTTATCACTAATATTAATTGAAAAATGTGCCAAAAAAATATTTGATATTGGATTAAATGTTGTGAAATTCTAATTAGGAATATCTTATAACCATTGTAATGCATGGTCTTTTAAGCTATGGGGAAACAACTTAGTCAAGGGCCAATCATTGGACACATAGTCTACGCATATTGCATGAAAAGCATGTAGATGATGTTGTGGGTCACCCTTACCATCTATAGAGTAATATTTGGTGATAAAAATTTGAAGGTCAAAGTATTTTCCACTATATGTTGTGCTAAATGTATATTTAAGAATATATGAGAGTGTGAGGCATTAGATGGTCTAGTAGCACCCTCCTAAAGATATAACACCGTTGACTACTTAGAATTGATCCATTACTAAAGGGATTATAAATATCAAGTGGAAGGTTGGGTAATATCCACTAGAGGTGGTGCCATCGGTGAGAGTTGGCTAGTTTTAACAGGTTGTTATAGAATCTAAGTTGCCCCTATAGTAGGTGTAATAATATTATTATCTATGGGGTTGGAGGATTGACCTATAGTGGATTTCAAGAGCTCT
The DNA here is from genome assembly GCA_037957365.1 of Torreya grandis. Classification (NCBI taxonomy): domain Eukaryota; kingdom Viridiplantae; phylum Streptophyta; class Pinopsida; order Cupressales; family Taxaceae; genus Torreya; species Torreya grandis. The sequence continues at coordinate 5,337,158 of JARHVA010000446.1, read as the reverse complement.
CCTTGAACAATACGGATAAGATCATCTTACATATCAATATGTTTAGAAATGAAAACTTGAAAATGTCTCTTATCGGTCTCATCAAAATGGTTATTGAATTATGCCATTGTATGTTGGGAAGTAGGAAAATAAAAATTTGTATATTTAGAACCTTATAATAAATTAAATCTATGAAAGATTATAGAAATAGAATAATGAATCACAAATGAGATTTTGAAATTAATTACCAAGCATAGAAGACAAAAGGATACAAACCCAAAGGGCATCTAAGGCTAGGGCTTTTTCACTATTCAAAGTAAGTCGGGTTCACCAAATGATTTAACTTTTAAGGGAGTTAAGGAATGTAAAACCCTAGGTTGCTAAAGAGTTGAAATAATAAATTAGGGAATAAATATAACAATATCAATAGTCTTTGATTTGTATAATAATTGATTTATATGATTATTCTATAGATATATAATGAATTATAAGAGATGTACTTAACTATAAATTGACTAAGATGGATGAATGACAAGCTAAAAAATGGTATAGGGACTGAGTTAGGTGTCATGAATATCAATCAAGAATCAGAAACCCTCTTAGATAATAGTGCAATCCATTGGATAGTAGCACACCACACTAATGTCCTCTATGTTGTGCTAATTTCCTTTTGGTATCAATGACAATGATCTTCTTTGAGGACCTTCACCTAATTTTGAGGAATTTGTACATGTGTGCATGGATGTTGGTTCACTATTTTTCCCTCTTTTGATTGATTCAATATGAAACCTCAGGCTCCCAAGTTTTTTAGTGTATTTTAGGATCATAAGTATAAAAAGAGTGGCATTAGCATAATAGGTTGTATATGACCTCAACACCCCATGTGTTGATCATTTATTATGTACCAATACATCGAAACGGATCAATCTCGATGTAATTCTCCCAATTTACATGTTGGTGCAAGTGCAAGTGAATAATCAAGTGAATGATAGTATGAGTGTTGGTTTGAATGCTTTGAATGTGACTTGAGATTGGAAATCTGAGTAATTTGAGATTTGGTATGTTTTATATGGGTTTATGTAGAAGTAGGGAAGAATAAGGATCAATGACCTTGATTCACATGATTATTTTTTAGTTTTTTTATGAGTATTTGCATTTTATTTCCATCTAGTGGATAAGTGAATAAAAGTGGTCTAGCATCATGGTGATTTTCAAGATGTGAAATATGTATAGTCCAACCTTATGAGTGCTTTGAGGAACATAAAGATATTTTTTATGGGATTAATGAGTAAGGGGACATTAGAATTATCTTTTGGTCAATAACACATTTTTTTATAGTCCAAAGAATCGTACTTATGTCTAGTTGGGAGGAAAAGGTGAAAATGAGACCTAGGTGTCTAGGGGTGGATTAGTGCTACTTTTGGTATATTTAGGAATGGGTTGGACTCGTATAGAAGCTGGGAAATGATTAAGATTGGTCTTAAGATAGGTCTAGGTCTAAGCTAATGATAAGGTGGTTTCAAGTGACACCCATTTCATTCAAATAACATTTTAGATGACTATAATAATAAACATGTATTTTATGTACTAAATTTGGTACATATATCAATAGATCAAGTTATTAAATTAGGTTTTATTTTACAATGCAAGGCATGTTTATGTAGTTATTGTAGATGATGATAACAAGGAGGGAATAGACTATTACTTTTGCTATTGTGTAGAGAAAAAAATTGACTTTTACGATCATAGATAGGGAAAAGATTCACTATCCCATTGGGTTTATGGTAGTTACTAGAGCTTGGCTTCAATGATATCTTATCAAAAGTTCAAATGTTGGTTTTTTGAAGACTACAAAATACATACAAAGATACTCCACTATTTAAATTTAGTTCTTGAAACAAATGTTCAATTGCACAAATATCTAAGTAGGCCATTAAAAAAGACTCTATTCAAGGTTCATGAATTTGATCATGAATCAATTCTTGTTACTATAAATAATATATCCTAGTGGTTCCTTTAGATTGAAATCCCAAGGTATGTTGACTTCTCAAATGCAAATGTGTTTACTCTTATCAAATTTTATTTGTCTTAGGTATTACATATAAATTTCAATTTAATTACTTATTAACATATTTTTTGTAGGTTAGTGTTGCCAAATTAACTTCCACCTTCACATTTTTGGCACTATTAGTAGATAATTCCATATTCTCGAAGCTAAGATAAGCTTGAACATTTTATTTAGATTATTGATAATTGTACCTTATCTAGGGAAATACTATCTTGAGGCTAGAATGAGTACTCTATCTCTTAACCAGGCATACTCAAATGCCTAAATTATGTTCTTAGAGGTTAATCACCACTCCCAACATGGTGAAGATGTCATTTTTAAACTAGGAGGCCCAAGAAATATATATCTCTAACTGTGGCTTGTATCTTTACAATATTTCTTATCAATATTTCTCAAGGCCATAATTAATGCAAAAAAGGGTATCTACATGGATTCTGAGGCCGTGTTTATGGGAATGCATGTAAATTTCACATCATAAGGTGTTATAAGTGATGGATTTTGATGCAGATGTCCTAGAAGCAGAAATGTCTATTTGAGGCAAAAACCCTCTCTCTTAACTACAAAAAAGTTCTATTTTAGGACTGATCATTCAATCCTCTACCATGAGTTCATCGATGATTTGTAATCAAAGTAATTTTGGGTCAAAGTATAAAAATTTTACATGCACATGAATATTATTTTGGTTCATGGATATGATTTATGGTTTTTATTTTACATATGTCCAAAGTTTGCCTTAAAATAACAATTTTGCCTTATAGGGAAATGTCATCTTGAGGTTAGAATGAGTGCTCCATCTCCTAACCAAGCATACTTAGATTCTGATAATGTAATCCTATAGGTTAATTACCACCCATGACATGGTGTAAATACTATTTTTGATTCATGAGGCCCCAAAGATAGAGATATCCAACTGCAGCTTGCATCTTACACCTAAAGAAATGTTATCTTGAGGCTAGAATAGATGTTTTATCTCCTAATTGGGCATGTTCATATGCCAATAATGAAGTAATATAGGAAATAATTAATTCCTATAGGTTAATCACCACCCCCAACATTATGGTGATGCTAGGTTTCAGCCATGGGGCCTTAGATATAAAGATCTGTAACTATGGCTTGTATCTTACATCTAGGAAAATACCATCTTGAGGCCGAAATGGGTGCTCCATGTCCCAAACAAGTGTAATCCAATGAAAATTATGTATTTATAAAGGTTAATCATCACCCCCAACATGGTGGTGATGATAGGTTTTAGACATGAGGCCCCATAGATAGAGATCTTCAGCTATGGATTGCATATTGATAATATTTCTTGTCAATAGTGCTTGAGGCTAGAATTATTGCAAAAATGGGTATCCAAATTAATTCCAAGGTTTTGTTAATGGGAGCACATGTAAATTACACATATTGAGGTGTTGGAAGTGATGGATTTTGAATCGGTGGTCTTGGAATTGGAAATGTCTATTGGAGGCAAAAACCTTGTCTATTAACTACATAATAGTTTCATTTTAGGACTGATCACTATATCCTCTTCCATAATTTTTTTGATGATTCAAGATACAAGGGATTTGGGGTGAAATTATATGACTTTTACATGCATGTGATTTTTCTTTTGATTCATGTATATGACTATGGTTTTAATTTTACACTTGTCCAAAGTTTTCCTAAAAAATAATAATTTTGCCTTATAGGGAAATGTTGTCTTGAGGCCAAAATAGGTTATTCATCTTCTAATATGGCTTACTTAGATTCCAAGAATGTAGTCTTAAATTTTAATCACCACCTTTGAATGGTGTAAATGTTATTGTTTATCCATGAATCCTCAGAGATAGATATCTCCAACTATAGCTTGAATCTTGCATTTGGGGAAATGTCATCTTAAGGTCAGAACGAATGCTCTATCTCCTAATCGAGCATATTAAAATACCAAAAATTAATTTATATATATTAATCACCACCCTTGGCATGGTTTAAATGACAATTTTAATCCATGAGGCCTCAGAGATAGACATATCCATCTACATTTTATAACTTGCATCTAATGAAATGCCATCTTGAGGCTAGAACAGGTGGTTTGTCTCATAACTAAGCATAATCATATGAAATGAATGTAGTATTATAGGTTAATATCCAACCTTAACATGGTGATATTTCCATTTTTTTTTATGAGGATTTGGAGATAAATATCTCCAACTGTGGCTTGTATTTTGCATCTAGGGAAATGATGCTTTGAGGCTAAAATGGGTGCTCTATCTCATAACTAGGTGTAATCAAATGCCAAGAATGTGGTCATAGAGTTTAGTCACCACCTATAACATGGTGGTGATGCCAATTTTTAGTTATGAGGCCCTAGAGATAGAGATCTCTAACTGTGGCTTGTATCTTGACAACATTTCTTTTCAATGTTACTTGAGGCTAGAATTGTTACAAAAAAGGGTATCTACATGGATTCTAAGGCCATGGAAATGGAAACACATGTAAATTTCAAACCCATAGGTGTTGGAAGTGATGAATTTTGAATCATAGATATTGAAAGTAGAAGTTTCTATTAAAAGTAAAGATCATGTCTCTTAACTACATAAAAGTTCCATTTTAGGACTAATCATTGAATCCTCTGCCATGAGCTCGTCGATGATTTATAATCTAAGGGATTTGGGATGAAAATATATTACTTAAACACACACATGAACATTATTTTTTTTCATGGATATGACTTACAGTTTCCTTTTTATGCCTATCTAAATTTTTCCTAAAAAATAACAAGTTTGCCTTATAGGTAAATGTCATCTTGAGGCCGAAACAGGTACTCTGTGATGTAGGAGCATCATGACACAAATTATTGTAATTATGGATTTTATTAAATTATATATTTTTATATGTGAGGATGTAATGATTAGTGTTTTGTGTCTTGTCAAATCTTTGTATGTCCATTTCTATGTCATTTAAAGGATATTTTTAATTTTCCCTCCAAAAAGCTATATTTGAAAATTCAAACTGTTGAAAGGATTTTTGGAGTGTTTGGGTATGTTGTAAAGGGTTTGAAACTTTTGTATATGTTTATTAAGTTTTTTTCATGTGTTTTAAATTTTATTTAACCTTATAATTAATGTAAATTTATCCCACTTCTATTCTAGAAGCATACCAATGTAGGAGAGGCAAAAATTTAGTATATTTGGATAAGCTCTAAGATTATGGAGAGAATGTTGGTATTGAAACAAGACCAAAATAATCTTGTCCATGTTGTTCCAAGGTGATAGATTTTGAAGCATAGGATAAGGATTCAAATAAAGTAGGTTAACTAAGATAAAGGCTTAGTTTTCAAGGTGGATCTATAGGGGGTTGTTATTGAATAAAGGAGGGTCTATCAAGAGTCTACAGAGGTCTACATGTACATTCCTAAGTATAATATGAATAATAAGGTTTTTTTTTAATTTTTTATACATATTCAGAGTATTTTAAGTGTAATTTCACATTTTATATGCTCTTTTATCTTGTTTTATATCCTCATGATGATTTTCAACTATAATGGTCATTTGCAAACCTTGTATGGTGAATATAATCTCATAGATTGATATGGTATTATGTACTTATATGTGCATGGTGATACATTAATGACTAAGGAGGTAAATTAAACCTTTATGGAATCTAATCCAAGATAAATAAGACTATGATCATAAGCATATGTCATGATTTTGCCTAATTTTAGGTCTTGGGTCTGAGCTTGTATGACCATTATATATTTAAGTAAGAAAGTTATCATTTTTTCATCATTTGATTTTTTTAAAAGGTAAATGATCATTATATAAGGTGTATAAGGTTGGGTCAGACCAACATTAGTCATTATTTTGTTTTTAAATCTTGTTTAAATCCTTAAAACTAAATTTTCTAGTTTTTGGCCTCTGTTTAGGTCAGCGTAGTTTTTTTAGAGAAAAAATCTTCATAACTCCAAAAGTAACCATTTTAATTGGTTTAAACTTGGTATAAAGTTAGGATATGATGTTATGTGATTATAAATCTTAAATAGTTTTAAATTATTAGATATATAGGATTACGTTTATGCAAGGCTATAGAAAGTCAAGGAAAAATAGGGTTGGAAGCATGGAAACTCACTTATCTCCCAAAACGCTAATCCAAATCCCTTGACATTTTTCAATAAAATAATATAAGTTGTTTTGAATAGGATATAAGTGGTTTTATACTTTTTTTACAATCAAATAAAAATTTACCAAGGTTTTTCAAGTTTGTATACCTACACATAGGCTAAAACAGTAGTTTAGTTCATAAATATGCAATATCTCTCAAAATCTTCATTCAAGAGTATTTAAAATCAATAGAGAAATAGTAGAAAATATATTCAAGGTATTCAAAATAGTCTTAATGGTTTTATACATTTAAAGAAATGAGATATTCTTGTTTCCTAGTCAATAGCCCTATGTTTCATGATCTAAACCCTATTTTGAGGGTTCTAAGAAAGAGTATAGGTCAAAGCGAACAGGGAACTAAGATTAAAACCTTGAAAATTATAAAGAGAAATTGGTAAGTGAATTTATAAATGTGTTCTCAAAATCTTATGACCCATTTTTCTCAAGTGATGGTCAATTGTCTAGTTAGTAGATCTATGTAACAAAATAATAAGGTGTATTTCTATGAGTTTTTGTTTCTTGTTAGAAAATGATAGAGGAAGAAGGATGGAGGTTATGTATGGAGAACTAAAAGACATCATGAAGGTTTAAAATAATCTTTATATAAATTAATAACCTGACTAAGGTTAAAATCCATGATTAAGACCCTGAACCATTGAAGAAGCCATAGGTCTAATTGCAAAGACTTAACATGAGTGTTTAGTATTTTGTATATAAAGATTAGGTTGAATGATAAGTTTAGATTAGTATATTGAATATAGATGTCTTTAAAAATTAAATAGGAATATGAATAAATTTATGGTGAAGTGAAGAGACTCTTAGAGAAGGTATTATATCTAGATAAGTCATAAAGATAAAAACATGAGAAGACAAACCTGATATAAGGTATGAAATAAAATCCTTGTAACCATGTTTACAAGAGTTGATGATAGCATCTTCATTGGTATATGTATTAAAAAGTATTAACATATTGTATGTATAAACAAGTGTAATAAGGTTATAAAGCCTTAAATATAGACCTAGAAGATCATATTACAAGAGACTTAAAGAGTCTACTTGAAACAAAATCCTAAGGTTTTAAGATTGTGACAAGGCTAAGAATACTTTTTTAATGATTAATTCACTTTAAATATTTTTTATGACAATTTTGGGGCTAAAAACTAATCTATGAACTTTTTTCCAACTTTATATGATGATTTGAAACCATAAATAAACTTCAAACTGACCAAATACTCCTTGGAGATGACTATGTAACCCTATTTTCACCTTCTTAAACCTGCATACCTTATGAATTATCACAAAATGCATTAAATAAAGATTGAAATTTTCAACATCACTCACTTAAATGATGGAAGAGATGAAACCATATATTTAAGACTTGAAGGAAGGATTCCTCATTGATTTTATTCAAAATACATACATAATCCTTTACACCTACGTTGTACACTCCTACCTCCTTTTTTTTTTTTTTTCATACTTTGCCTTCATGGGTTTTTTTCCCTATTTCCACTCTACTACCTTCATGTTATGTATCTTATCACCTTACAACAATATTCTAATATGGTTTCTTTAGATTCATGCACCTTGAGATACTCAACAACTTAACAATTCATGTCTTACCTAGTCTTCCTCCTATGTTGCACTTGCCTTGATTAGTATTAAGGTAGCTTTTTGACTAAATTGGAAGTCAAAACACATTTACAATAGGTAAATAGACTTTTAATACCTTGATTAAGGTTTTAATAATTTGAGTAATGAACAAACATACTATTCTAAGATGACCTATTAAGTATATCTACGAGAGCTCTACTTGCATCATGATTACTTACAACACCTTTTATAATAATTCTGTAACATAATTATACATAAATTTCCCATACATTTCAAAAACATTCAAAAAAATTCAAGGTATATTTTTAATGCTCAACAAAATTTTAAGGCAGACAATAATGTGAACATGTAATAGAATATGTAATAACTTACAATAAAGTCCAAAAGGTGAAATCAACGATAATATTTAAAAATTGAAATGTTGAACAATATAATTATATATAATATACATAAATTCCATATAAAGGCATACAAAATGTGAACACAATAAAATATCTTGGGTCAATGTCGTATAGGCATACAATAAATGTCATAAGACATGATCCTAATCATCAAAATGCATTGCTATCTTTTCCTTCTTTGTAGAATCATCTCCCTTGTATTCCTTGCTCACAACTAGAGGTGTCAAAACTTTTTGAATATGAGTTCTCTTCCATTCAAAACTCACATGTAGCTCCAATTGTTCATATGAAAATATTGTCAAAAATGTTACACATGTATTGGAACAAGATACTTAAAAAATTAACAAGTTGATATTTTAAAATGATAATTAAATTATTCATAGTTGCACTTATTACAAGCTAGTGGTCATGGTCAATTTGGGACTAGCACTCAATATGGTCAATGATAGGTTCACATTGGCAAACAGGAGTGTGAAACGGATCACTAATAGGAGTTGGTGATGTGCTAATGATAATGTAAGGGTTAGGTTCCTGTAAACTATATATATATATATATATATATATATATATATATATATATATATATATATATATATATATATATATATATATATATATATATATATATATATATATATATATATATTCAAAAATAACTCATAAACATTTAAGCCAACTAAAATTAATCATTGAAATATAATAGAAAAAATTACAAATTAAATTATCAGTTGTACCATGTCATGCCTATTAATCATTTCCAATAGCACCAGAAGACATCACCAAAGGAGTATGCATAGACAATTATTTTGTGTGTCAGCTATTTGAACAAGTATAGAGGACAATTATAAAACACACATCCACATTTACACTTAAATGTTATTATAACTCTCATGTACCTCGATGAGTTACTGTGTAGATGAAATCATAAAAGTAACACCAATATTTTCTCCCTCCTAAATAGATGGCAGAGTGTCTAATGTGGTCATCAATTGAACAAACAAATATCATTGTTAGTCACTTTACCATATATATAGAAAAACATACATGCAAAATGAACCATAACATTAATTAATCCTTAAAAATCACCTCTCTATAGGTATATACAGGCATAGTAGTGGTAACATGTGTGCTTGTGTGGTGTCCAAAATCATACTGAAACATGAAAAAATAATATACATTATTGAACTTTCTACATGAAAAATAATTATTACCTTTTAAATTGTAAAAATAATTTAAATTTAACAAGTTTGGAAATTTAGTGCAATAAGTAAAATATTAAAGATACCTAAGAAGTTATAGCCAAGGTGTCTAGATAAAATGTAGATGAATAAAACAAAGTGAGATCCATATCATCTAGGCCCACAAAAATACCACCATGAGTGGGATGCATGATATCCTCCTCCTCCTCCTCAGGTCTAGTGCATATAGCACCACATGATCTGTAATAGTGAGCTCGTCAGGTGGGATCACTAGATGAAGCCTCACCATGTCCACCCTTACCAATAGTAGTATGAGAAACCTGGATTATATGCTAAATGAGAGTGTCAGTAAGTGCCTTAAGCAAATGAAAAGTATAAATCTCTATAGTCTCCTTGACTCTAGAGGTTAGGATCTCAAGATGATGTGGTTTTTTTATATGTACTCTTACAGGCTGATCAGGGGCATGACATGCACCAGGCCTATCCTACATAAAGCCCTTTTCTCTCTCCAAGTGGTATGGTAGTCTGAAGTATCTATAATTAGCACTAGCCCCACTATTATAGTTTCCTCTATATAGGTTATAACTACCATACTGAAGAGTGTAAATTATGCTAAAAGGGATGTAATTATTTATTTTTGTAAAGGTGGGTTTTGTAAGGTGAAAGAGTGTAAATTGATATTTATACCTCACTCAAACCTCCTTAGCACTAACCCTATATCACCTTTTGTGAATGAAGCATTGTGCAATAGTAATCTGATATTCATTTTAATAATCCTTTCAAAACATATTTTGCAAGACCAATGTTCCCTTAGATATTATACTTTCTATGCTTACAAAGATAAACTCTAATTTTGGTCATATTTTCTTCCAAGGTTTTGAGTATGGTGTTTCCATATTTTCTTAACGAATGAAAGCAACAAGACAGAATCCATAACCTCAATGTATTACCCCCACATCAGTGGCATTGCATCATTGATTCGATCTGCACATTAGACATGGAGCCCTTTCGTAATCAAATCAGTTCTCATGACATCCTCGTCCATCCTTGATAATAGAATATAGTGAATAAAATATGCCACTACCCTACAAGCTAGAGACCCATTTTTAATGGGTGCAAGGCATGTAAATCTAGTAAATTCCCTGATGTCAAATCATGTGTAATATATAGACCTAGTGGTGTATGATATGATCTTAAATACCTTGGCATTTCCCCTCATCATCACTGCCCAATGAACTTAGAAATATTTCACCACTTGTATGTTTTGTATGGTCTTGTCCTTTCTTCCATGGGTATGAGTATGGTTTTTATGTATTTAATTAACCTTGATCAAATTTCTCTAGATGTCAATGTATTTATATCATAAATGAACATAAGATACAAGATAGACTTTGGAACCTCAATGTTTTTGTCCTCCACATCAACAACATTGCAACATTGATTTGAGTCTCATATCTGGCATGGAGCCCTATCGTAGTAAAATCAAACTCATGACATCGTTGTCTACTCTTGCAATAGAAAACATCCAATCAAAGATCTTGCCACCTTACAATTTTTGTACTGCTTTACAATGGGTACAAGTCATGTAATCCAACAGTTGCTCTAAACTTGGGTCTAGTGTATGATGTCATTTTCCCTCACTATCACCACTCGACTCACCTTTAAATATTTTACCACTTGCATGTTATGTATGGGTTTTCCCTTCCCCACCACATTACCATTACTCAAGTTCACCATGAAATAAAACATCTCTTACTCACACAATGCATTAGCACACTATATGAAGAAACACACAGCGGCATTTTCTACCATCACTCATTTTCAAGTGTCATCAAGCTTTGAGTGTAGCCTTGTTGTTGGTATTATGGAAACACTTATTGGTATAACCAAGAAGATGACATATGAAACACTTTCTAGGAGCAATTTCCACCTCAACGTGTTGCTTCCAAGAACCCTCAAGGGAGTGAATCTAGATGAAATGAGGAATGTGAACAACAGGGTCCAAATCTATTAAAAGAAGCCCTAAACCCTTCTTTGGTGGTTTTGTTAATTTGAATCACCTTTCCCATAGAACTCCTAATCTTTGTCAATAGAATTTCCTCCCAAGGTTCAACCAACAGAGCATACAAGCAAATCCATTAATGGGACAAACCCATATATGCATTTTGAGTGTTGAAAATGGGGATCCACAACTAGAAGTGAAGCCCAAAGTCCTTACCTAGTTTTGAGCAATCACATAAGACTTCTTCTTTTTAATCAATAGAGTTGAAAAGTGCTACAAATAAACCCTTCAGTAAAAAAATGTAAGGTATGTCCCATCCCCCAATTCTCCGAACACCATTTTTCCCCCTTATAACTTTCTACTCCTTTCCTTAAAAGTTTTTCAATTATAACAAAGGTAGAAAGTCACTCAATCTCCTTAGAGAGCTTGTTGCCAATTAGGTTAACTTGGATTAGAAAACTCTCGACCCCTATGGCTTCTTCATTAGTAAAAACAACTTGATCCATCTAAAACTTTATTCCAAAGTCTAAAATCCGATCTTATTCCTTGCCCAAACTGAAGCAGCTCAGCGCCCCTATAATTATAAATGATTATTATATATAAAATAAATAGTATATATAAATATATATTATATTAAATACAATATAAAATATATAATATTAATATATTTTATAAAATTATATATTTATATTAGTGTTATTATATATATTTATCTTAGTATTATTACATATATTAATATTAAATTTTATTTAAACTGTTGGTTTCCAAATATCTCATCCCCGATACGTGTGCATTTTTTTCTTCTACAGTCCACCCTAATGCACCTGTTGCATTCACAGGAAGGCACTTAAGTGCATTGCTAGATGTTCCCTTCTGCAACGAAAGGCATCTCCAATTGTTTTTGTGGGCTTTCTTCGGTTTAATCTCTCTCTCACACTCTTTCGCACAATCTGTAGCAGACGCCTTGAATTATCACAACTCTCAGAGATTTAATCGGTTGTTACCTTAACGTATAGCTTAGTTGTCTGGGATTTGTCTACGCATTAAAGGTTGATTCGGTACATTTGTCTAATAAGCTGTACTCTATGGAGAAAGGGATTTTGGGTATTTTATTCTGCTTTGCAGCCATATATTTATCAGACCATTTACAACTAGAACATCTGGCAGAATTCTGCTTCAAACTATACTTTCATGTGTACCCATACCCTGTTCCAAGCCTTCGCTTTTGCAACAGAACAAGAGGATCTTAACAAAAGTTACAGATACTGGTTTTACACCTCCCAATTGTATTTGTTTAACAGTTTCCAAAGGCCTTCTCAGCAAACCCATTTTTGTGCATGTTCTGCAACCATTGAAGTCCCCACAACTCTTTTAGCCATTTTGTCAAATAGTTGCGCTGTTTTATTTAGAGCAGGTACAGAAGCTTCTTATTATCCCAAATATTCTTCCTAAACTGTCTGTCATTATTATGTATTATAATTGCAATTGCTTGGAAAGAATCTGCCAAATCTTGGCCGTATTACAATTGCAATTGCTTCGAAAGAATCTGCCAAATTTGGCCTTGTTTAATCTAGCAATCAAATCTGAGGTGAGTTTCCTATTAAAATTACATAAGATTTATAAGCCACCATTAACAAGCTTTTCCAACCAATTTAGCTTGCACCTTCCACTTCCATGGCCCGGTCCATTAGGATGAAAACGCGTTTAGTTTTCTAACATCTATCAGAGCTTCAAAAATTTAGTCTTGAAAGAATAAAAATAGTTTTTGATCTTGTATTGTAAACCTTAATAATTTAAAAATATGATTAATTTTTAAATATATAGACGCGTACCCACTAAACCTTGGTAGTTATTTCACTCATAGAGATTAGTTAAAATATGATATAGACCACTAAACATTACCTTTGGAAGGGTACCAAGGTTTTTATGCATCTTTACAAGGAACGTTGAAGAGGCAAATATAGCTAAGCTTTGATGCATCTTTAGAGGGCAAATTAAACAGGGCCAAGGCAAATCGATCACGCAGTCTTTTACTGAGAAAGATAAAATAAATTGAAGGTAATCATTTTTGTGAGGTTGCGATAGTCATATGTGAGGTATGGACTCATTTGAAAGGGCTCTGAAGCTGGCAAATGCATTATTCGTTACTGGTGAAGAGGGGACATTGTGGCCTGAACTCCCTGTACAGGCTCTGCTGAATATTTTATCAATGGAACCATCAAACAATGGAGTCAGAATGAGAAAAATGTCCTTAAATTGATCTATAAAAATGCACCTCTAGTTCATAAATGCTCTGCGTTTTTCATTCAGCTCATTTGGACTTGCGACAATTTGGAAAGAAATCCTATTGATGATATACAATCATGGATTATAGAACCTGAAACAGCAGATTTCTACAAAGTCCCTATGCCCGCATTTGATAACAGTAATTTGCGTTTAAGGCAGGATGGTCAAAATACTGTGTTATGTGCTTGCAATAGCATCTACTGTTGCTTTCAGACATCAGAAGAAAATAACCGTAAAATTTTTAGCATTTGCAATCCTAGCACTAACAGTTGGAGACGCCTTTCCTATCATCGCATTTTTCAGCATTACGATGTTTTTGCAATGGCTTTTAATCCCTCCACCAAGCATTGTATTCTGGTGGTGCGTATAAGTACTTATGACTCAGATGTGATAAGCCAAGCTGAGTGGAATGCTCGAGGATTAGATATATTAATGGATATCTATGATTCAGAGTCTAATACATGGACTGAAATGGATATGGTTATGCCGGATGGATTTGGCAAACCTGAAGGGAGTGGTGTTTATTCCAATGGAAAATTTAACTGGTTACAGCAATCTGATCCCTTTTAGGTCTTGTTCATATAATTTTTGTTCTATTTTTTCACTTTTCTAATCATTTTAAGTTCTTAATTTGAATATAATTTCTCTGTAAATACACAAGAGTGCATATAGAAACACAATATCTATTACTAATAGGAATCTATTAAACACTTAAAAGTATTTTAAAAGAAATCAAGTATTCATTAGAACATTTATTGAAACATAAAAATTGATAGTAGAGATATATTATTTAACATTGATTTGCATGCTATTTGAATTATTATAATTATTTTTATTATTAATATGTACAATGTATTATAATTTACTAATTGTCATGAAATTTATAATAGTCATCATATAAATTAATTAACATCAATATTGTTCATAATACCCTACAATACCCTACAATAGTGACAGATATTACACCTTGCAATAAAGTGATCCAAATATATCATTTAATACATATGGTACTATGGGTATCAAAGGTCATTTGATTGAAAAGCTTCAAAATGTCTTGTCTTATTAACTCTAATTTATTTGTTGTTTAGTGTCATTTTCAACATAGTCATCCGATACAAAATTTTAATTGTTGAATTTATATATTATCCATACTAATCTCACATTGTTCCACAATTTGTGAGGTTCTAGTGAAAGGATACCTTCAAAATCAATCTATAAATCATTTGAATTATGTATATGTAATATTTAAATGATATTATATATTTTATAACATTGGGAAACTTAATCACACAATCCGGTTAAGATAGTTACCGTGGTGCCATAGAAAAGACACGTATCCTGTTAATTGAATGTTTACAAACTAGATCTAGTTACATCAACTCTCTGTAATTTAATATATAAAAATTAATGATTAAAGACTTTTCACAATGATATTGTACTAAATATTTATTTTATACCAATTTGCTACATTAAGTTTAGATTACAAATTTGTGTGCAAAATCACTTGTAAATAAAATTCAATATAAATATAAGAACTAGATGCTACGCAATCCTTGTTAATTATGTTGTTAACTATTATTAATTATACATGATTATAGTAATCAAATTAATATATTAACTATATTAATTAAAAAATTAATTGTATTGTTGAGTGTTATTAATTATTTAATAATTATATTTTTATCTATTGTTGTGGTTTCAAGATTTATTCTATTTAGTAAAACCACTCGATGTTGAATTATTTTGGTGTTGACAACTCAATTCTCTTGGGATTGTAAACATTTATGACTCCAACAATATTATTATGCATAATATTGTTTGGAGTTTGTTGGTGGATAACCTCTATAGTCCAATAAGATTTTGAGTGGGTTTTTCTCTATGGTGGTGTTTTAGAAAAACTTCACTTATGTTCTTTAGAAGGAAGAGAAAATAAAATAGAGAAGGGTATGGTTAGTATAACATAATGTGTTTTTCACATGTTGATTCAAATGGTTGTAGATACTCCTCTTTGGCTTGAGAGTGAATGACTTGTAGATAAGAAAGCACTGAAAAGAATGGTTGATTAGTTAGATAGTAGGGTGGATTGCTTAACGAGAGCTAGATGTGTTTTCTAGGAGGTTGTCAATCCATGCTTTTTAAATAATTAAGTTTAAGAATTAAAAGATAAAATACTTACATAAATAACAAAAGGTACTAAAATAAAGTAAGAGAAGCGCTTGATAAAAGAATAGATGAAATTGATTAATTATAGTAATAAGTGGGTCAACATTAATGCTAAATAGGTCAAGTATGGTTCAAAGAATAGGTTAAGGCTCTATCATCAGGTAAAGGGTTTGAGATTGGGGTTTGTTTAAGGTCTAGTGGGTAAAATAGCTTGTTATTTTGTCACACAGTGACCATCGGTGATTGGGGTGACTATTAGTGGTTATGGTAACCATCGATGGTTGGGATAAACCGTCAACAGTCAGGATGATCGTCGGTGGTTACTATGGGTTGGGTTTGGTCAAGAAAAAGCTATTTTGATGAGGTCATAGAATAGAAATTTGAGAGATGGGTTTGGGTTGGGTTGATTACAAAACAAAAATAAAGTAACTAAATAATTAAAAATAGATACTTAGCTTGTTGGTTGTTGATCTGATGAACAGTTGAGACAATTGACTAATAAACTTGTTGATGGAGTCTAGGGTAATTTTGATAGGGTAATGATACTTGGTTATTGGCCGATGAACATAATCACTTCATGTGTCCATCTCACTTACTAGTTCACTAAAAGAAATAACTTGCAAAAGAAACTCTGATACAAGAAGCTCTTGATAGTTACCAATCATAGATCCTTTTCACCCCCTGTTCCTCTCTTTTTATAGGCACAAGGAAGAGGTAAAAGCATAGGTTCAAATAAGAGGTTGAACTATCTTTTCTAATTTTAACTTAGACATGCACTAACTCACACATGGATATAGATAAGTTAAATATATAAAAATAAAGTGGAGTGATGTGAGATTTTAGTGGTTCAAGGAGTGAAACCTGACCATCAGTGATTAGGCCTAATCATCGATGATTAAGGTAGCCATCGATGGTCAAGGATCAAAGGCTAAGTTTGGTCAAGGTGGGTTAGTTTGACTTAAGTTTGGTTTGCGGTCGAAAGGTTAGGGTTGGTCCTTAGGGGGTCTAGGGGTGTTTCGATCTAGTGGTGTTTCAACGCTTGTCATAGTGTATGGTTTTTTAGTGTCTACATTTCGCCCCTTTTTGTTATGCAATTTATATCAACAAGTTGTAAAACAAAAATGGATTATTAGTTGAAGGTTAAGTTGCCCTGAGTATTGGAAGAGGTATTCTCCCTTAAACTAGGAAGTGATGAGGTAAAATAAAATTGGGTTTAGGTTTGATGAGTGGTTAAGGTAATGAGGGTGGGTGATAGGTTGGGTACTAAGGTGCGAACATGCATACAAAGTGTAATTAAGTGTGATAGCAAAATTGCACTTTGACTAGGTTGCCATTGTTGGTAAAAATTAAGGTTGGTATTAGAAAGATAAGTGACAAGTGGACCACATAATAGTATTTGATGATTAGGTTAAACTTATAAACTCAAGTCTCCTAGACAAGGTGAGTGTAGTCATGGGTATCCAAAGTAGGAAGCGCTCCCAAGAAGACATAAATTAGTTAGGTGTGCAAAAGGTAGCACAAGTTTAAAATTTGTTTAATATGGAAATTGAGTTGGTTTAATAAAAAGGACCAAGGTAAGGTCATTACAAAGTATGCAGTAGTTAGGCTAAAATGACTAGTGGTGAGGTTGATGTGGTGTAGTTGTGTTTGTCAAAGAAGGTAATCTCCTATGGTGGGCACTTGATTTGGTTTTGGGTGAAAATTGTTGTATAAAAAGTTGTTTTTTAGAGGAGAGAACTCAAAAGGTTGGCTGTCGATGATTAGGGTTGACCCTCGGGGTCAATTGTTGATAGTTAAGCATCATCCCTAATAAAAGGTGAAGATAAAAAGTGATGTTGTGCATCTTATTTACTCATTTGAGCAAATTGACTTTGGCATTTTGGTGTTTTAAGAGTAAAATATTGATGACATTACTGGCATTTAAGTGGTTGAGTTGTATTATTGATTTGATTGAGTGGATCAAAGGTTGGACCGAAAAAGATACAATGTGGGTGAGGTAGGGCGTGTGGCTAGGCCGTGGGTCCCAGAGTTCCTCCTCAATGATGGTAGAGGAATGAGGTAGGTACCATGTTGAATTGGTAAAGTAGATTGATTTAGGTAAATATAATCATATTTGGTATTTGATTATGCATTGATTATTTATTTTGTGGGTAGTGATTGACCTAGGTTTAGGTTTGGATAGTTATGGTTAAATTTGAGGTCAATTTTAAAATTAAAAAGGGTAGGGTAGTAGGGTACAGTAGAATACATATAATTAGAATTAATTTTGATTGAGTACCATCTTTGGGTGGGTATTTGGGAAGGGTAAAGTTTGGTGGATCATCAACGGTCATGTTACAGTGACCATCGATGGTCATATCCAATCATCACTAGTCACAATCAACCATCAACAGTCCATAAGGGACTATCATAGGTCAATGTGTGGTGACCATCAATTTTTAGTCTCCTACCATTAGTGGTCACCATGACCATTGGTGGTCGTCAATAGTTGGATAAGTTTTTGAAAATTTGGTGAGTGTTTAAGGATTTTGAATGAGTTAGGGTTTATGCTAGGTAGTGTTATGAATATCTGGTTAAAATTGATGTAAAAGGTTTTGTTTTATGTTTAATAAGTAGTAGTTAAAAGTTAATGGCAAAGGTTAAGGTCAAGGGTAACATTTCAGGTTAATGGGTAATGGTTAAATATTGGACATGAAAGGTAGTTGTTATGTTTTAGGGTGAAGGGTAATGTAGGGTAGGTTAAAAAAATGGTGTCACTAGGTATAGGTTAATTAGGAAAAGAGGTATAGTTTATAGGCATAGTGTGTCAGTGGACTAAGGATTCTATCATCAAACCTTGCAGGCATGGGAGAGGATCCATATACGAGACTGGGTACTCCATATCTTTAATGAGATTCATCAAAGGATGACCATAGCATACTGGCCCCATATGGACAGGTGGGCCTTGGTGGTATGATGTATTACCATCATGTGTTATGGGATGTAGTGATGATAGTGGTACTCATTAAGAGATGGGATCCTACCACTAACACCTTCCTACGACCTATAGGTGAGATGACCATCTTACTTGAAGATATTTATAGCATTATATAGCCACCCATATAGGGTGAGATGATTTACCATATTGAGAGGGAGGAATGAGATGATTTTATAGAGCTTTTTTACAGAGATAAACTTGACTTTATGAGGTGGAAAGCCAGAGGCTTTAGCTATACTCCACTATATCATAGGGTTAGAGGCGATGGTGAATGTTGATGATGATGATGATAGCGGTCTCAAGCTATGTCATACTAGATTTAAGTAGTGAGAGGTTACCTTATTTATTGTTAGGGGATATGGTTGAGATATCGTTGGGTTGCACAATATTCAGGTGGGTGTCCATGTTTTTAGTTTAGATTTATAGGGAGCTATGGGGATTCTAAGTTCATAGGAGGTATGGGATCAGTGTCAGATTTCTTCTCCAATATTAGGCCTATGAGCACATATAGGTACTGAGACAAATGGGGATACCATAAGAGGGGTATGCTTAGATGGACTTTTGAGTTAGATTTATGTGATGGAGATATGATTTTACCCTCTCAAGACCAAGTGGAGGGTTTCATGATATTGATTGGTTTAGAGGTTTACTAGATGCCTTGGTCATTGGAGATGTGATTTGGAGATCATATGTTAGGTTTATAGAGTGGTCACACTATAGGAGATATACACTATCATTATAGATTTATTGATGGCTCTATAATAAGAGGGATGATGAGATAGAGCTCATTTCTTTTGATAGAGTAAAATGACAGTTCAGCCTCATTCAAGATACTCTAGGTCTAATCCTGAGATATAGGTAAGAGGATGTAGAGTTCTGACTGCCTTAGCCATAGCTAGTTCACATTTTTACTGATCATAAGAAGTTGAATATGAGGATAGATATGAATGATGTAGGTGTTATATAGGCCTACCCTACATGATACCAAGCACTCTATGTTGATAATTTTTTGCATGACCAGTTTGTATCTTCCCTTTGGCTCTTTTCATTTCTCCCTTGCTCATTTTATGTGTTTGGTCTCTTGCCTTATTACTTGTGTTTTCCCTTCAGCCTCTCCTAGTTCAAGCTCTTCTCCCTTGTTCTTTATTCTTTCCCTTTGCCTTCTTTTCCTTAGCCTATCGGGCTTTATTTTTCCCCAAAAGTGCCCTTTGGAAGGTTTTTGAAGGGCCTTTCTTGCCTCACTTTTTTTTCCAAGTGTCCCTTCAGACTTTTTTGAAGGGCACTTTTTGCCCAAGTAAAGTTCTAAAGAGCCATTTCCTTTGGAAATGCCCTTCAAAATTTTCTAAAGGGACCTTATGCCTTCCCCAAGTGTCCTTTGAAACTTTTTTGAAGGACACTTTCCCAAGTGTCCTTCAAGAAAAGTTCCTGAAGGAACTAGTTGTTGCCTTTTAGGCAAAATCCCTGAAAGAATTCCTTTGAACAAATTGTCTAAAGGAATTACTTCAATAAAATTGCCCAAAATAATAAACTCAACCCAATGGATCCCCATGATGTGCCATAGGACATCAAGTTTAATACATCCCACTAGCCATTGGAGTGCAAAGATGATGTACCATAGGATGTCAAATTCAAGGTGGCCAACTAGTCATTGGGATTCAAAGACATGACATGTTGCAGGACATCAAATTTAGGGTGGCCAATTAATTATTAAAGAGAAAGTAAGAAGTAAAGTCACATGGAAAACCTAAATGACTCTGTAATATAAGTTAGGTTTCCCAAAATGCTTGACTTATGACTTTTATAAGTAGAACTAGTTGAAGAAACTAAAGGAGCAAACAAGGAGCAAAGCCATTCAAAGAACCCAATAGGGTCTTAAGCAAATCAAAATTGGATTTGAAAAATAGCTTTGCTTATGAATTTTATAATTAAAAGCAATCAAAAAACTTGAAAGGGTAAAGATAGTGTGAATTGGGTTTCCCAACAAGCTTTGCTTATGAATTTTACAAGTAGAAGCAATCAAAGAACTTGAAGAAGCAAGTAAGAAGTAAAGTCACTTGGAAAACTTGAATGGGTCAGTAGTGCAAAATGTGAGAGCTTTTAGGAGGAATCTAAGGTTTGTAGCAGTGATCTAAACCATTTCTTATGGAGGG
Source organism: Torreya grandis (assembly GCA_037957365.1). Lineage (NCBI taxonomy): Eukaryota > Viridiplantae > Streptophyta > Pinopsida > Cupressales > Taxaceae > Torreya > Torreya grandis. The sequence continues at coordinate 5,316,183 of JARHVA010000446.1, read as the reverse complement.
TCATCTCACCTTTGATTTTTCAATGATCTTGGTCATTTCAAGAGGGTGAATCAAAGAGAAGGATAAACTCTAACTGAATGAGAGAACAACTAAAATCGGTTTCACCAGGATGGTGACTACAAACCATTTTGGAGGATTTTATTTTGGAACCCAAGAGATCTCTCTTCTCTCCCTCTTTTGCTATAAATAAGACCCTTGGGCTATTGTTTATTCATCCACAGATAGTATGGTGAAGCCCTACTGGAATGTTTTTCCATTTTTTTGCCTTTGAGCAAAGAAGCATAAGTTTGTTTTCTTTCTAAGTTATAGACATTTTCCTAGGCATGCAAGAGACACAAAGTGACAACAAGTGATTTTTTATCCTTTTTTTCTCTATCCTTCATATTTTTTATCAAAGAGTTGATCTAATAGGTCATGTAGAGTGCATTCTAGCTGTATGAGATTTTGCACGTGTAACCCTTTTTTTGGAATATACAGGTTCTCTTTTCTAGTTATTTACCTTGTGTGATCTCATTCATTTTGTCTCTATATTAAAATACTTATGTTGGAATCCTCAGAGCTTGAATTATAGACTATATTCTACTATAATGTGCATAAGTATAGGGCATACATGTGGATACTAATTCTTGGTGTATCACCATTTTAGACTAGGCTTTTCATTTATGTAGACTTCTAAATCTTTTCACTCATACAAACTGGTTCAGTAGTTTTATTTCACAAAAATCTAATATAAAGAGTTATCCCTTTCAACCTAGAGGTTCATTTCCACTTATAGGCACACCCACAGGCCTGAAAATGTCTCAACATTGCCCAAATCTGAAGGAGGCCTAAACAACCCTTTTTTAGGGTGTAAGATTTGGAGACAATAGTTATAGCATGCCTGGTGGGACCCAAATTATTTCTAAGTCAAGGAGAATGCTAGTATTTATAAGCCTAAAGTAGTATAAATACCCCTAACCTAGCATTTGGTGACTCCAAAAGGGTGTGAATCCCTGGTTCTAGACTAAGTTTTATACATTATCCTACATGTTCCTCACAAGGTACTTAAGATTTTTTGGCCAAGCCCCTTCAACTGAAGCTTTTCTTGAATAAAAACACCCTAAACCACTCTTAGCCCTATTAAATCCTTGGTAAGAAGGTTTTGGGGAAGAAGTAGAAGACGTTGAAGAAGTTTAAGGAGAGGAATAAGTTGAAGAAGAAGAGGAAATAGAGGATCATAGGGGAAAAAGAGAAATGGGAGAAATGGGAGAGATAGATAGACGTTAACCTTTCACTATTTTTAATACCCAAAACCCAATAGATCTTCCTGCATATGAGCCCATCCCTCCAAATATTACTAAAAATCTTCCTAGTTTCAATGGAGAGGGTCTTATTACCCCATCTAAACATATTAGAGACATATCTAATTTATACAATTTCCATAATGTTACTAGGGCCAACATAGCCATTAGGCTACTTGTTATGTCTTTAAAAGGCAAAGCACTTGACTAGTATAGAATGTTGGAATGGGTCGCATTACAAGTTAAGATGGTTTTAGAGACCTATTGGTGATAAGATTCAAAAATAATAGTGATCATGATTCCTTAATACATCAGCTAAATGTAATAAGAAGATGTCCAAATGAATCCATAGGAGATTTCAATGAGAGATTTTAAAGAACATGGTATAGGTTGCCACCAATCATGAGACCTCCTCCTACCTTTGTGTTCCCAGCATACCTCAAATGGATTAGTACTGATGTTGTTGTTATGTTGCAGTCAATGGGAGGATTCACTCTTCCAAGTGCATATGAGCTAGCAATTGAGGCTGAGAATAGCTTGATTCAGGCTTGAAGACTCCCTCCAATATTTTCCATGCTTTTGTTGTCCCATAATTCAGTTGAAGCTCCAAGCATATCACAAGTTCCCAAAGCCAATGTGAAGCCAAGAGCCTTTCCCAAGAAGGTGGATAACGTTGTGGACAAGGATGAAAAAATTAGATCATTGAGAGCTCAACTCAAACAAGCTCAATATCAGGGAAGTGTTCCTCCTAATGCACAATACTATCCTCAATAAGGATATAAAGCTCCATCCCAATACAATTATCAAGGGAGAGGATAAAATCAACAATGTTACAATAGATATCCCAATGTATATAATCCAATTTCTACTCCTCCCATAAAGGTTGTTCTAGTTCATGAAAATCTAGTGCAAGCAGAAGATCATGTGGACCAATGAGGGTATCCTCAAGGTCAATTTGCTACACTTTGAATACACAAGAAGAATCTACTCCTTACATGACTGTAGAAGAAGCATGTCCCAGTTAGAGGGATAATCATGGAGAAGGCAGCAGCCCAAGTGTGGGGATGATGAACTTTCAAGAAAAGGATGATTTTGTGTTGACTCAAGGCATGTCAATTGTAGATAATATAAGGTCTAAGGAGAGAACCTTGGGAGAAGGCCGGGAGCCATGAATAGTTCCAAGTGATGCCTCTCTAAGGCCACAAAATGTCAATCAAAGTGTTACACCTTCTACAAGCCATGTTCCTCAACAAAATCAAAATGTAAATACAACTGCCAAGATTGCAACATAGTAAGCAACAGCTCCTTTATTACCATTAAAAATGTAGGATAAAGTGAATACTCCATCTCTAAATATTTTGGACTCATTAAAGATCACTATGGCAAGCATGTCACTTTAGGAGGTTTTACATATACCTGGTCAAGAGGAGCTTCTGCAAGAGCAGTTAGCAATCATGTAGGTTTCTCCTCAATCTTCAAGGCATCATAGTGTGGCTCTCACAAATTATCCAAATCATATTTTGGAGCCTTCCACTAAATCTAAAAATCATCCACCTTTCTACTTCGTACTCATTGTAGGAGATAATTTTGTCCATAATTGTATTGTGGATAGTGTTAATAGCACTACTATTATGCCTAAAGTAGTGGCTGATAAGTTGGGTTTAAACTATGAGCCACATAGTAAATAATTGTTGCAGCTAGATGGAACTCCAACCAAGATGATAGGATTGGTCAAAGGTCTGAAAGTGTTTTTATATGGCTGCCCAAGCTTCCCTATCATGCAATATATTGTGGTGGTGGACCTTCCAACACACTTTGTTATATGCTTGTCTAGGGACTTTACGACCAAGATAGGAGGATACCTTTCTATTGATTGGTCCTTTCTAGCTTTCAAGACAAGATATGGAACCAAGGTAACTATAAAGACTCAGCCCTTATCAAGGTTCCACATTGATCCATACTTGGAGACAATGACAAATCAAAACTATCTAATCAACAAAGAGGAAGAAATAGTCCTGAATAGTGAAACATCTTCTCCTCTTGAAGGTATTTCTGACCCCTATCTTGACAAGTATAGCACTAAAGCACATGACCTTGATCCTTACACTTTAATTGAGGAAACTAATTTTGGAGTTTACTCATGCATGAGGAGAATGTCCCAATTCCTTCACTCACCAATGAAGATCATCATCTTGATGGCATGTGGGAAATGTTCTTTGATGGTTCAAGGAGAAAAGTAGCTATAGGAGTTGGTGTCATGTTGGTTTCCCCATAAAATAATCATTACTACTCTTCTTATATGTTTCACTTCAACTACACTTGCAATGTGGTAGAATATGAAGGCTTAGTTAATGTCTCTAATGGACAAAGAAGAGAGGAATCGAGCTTTTGAAAGTATATGGAGATAGTGAACTATCAACTCAGAATTCAAGCTAAAACCAATAACCCCTTATTCAAGTCCTAAAAGCATAGGTTATGGGATCTACTTGGTGATTTTGATACCTTCAATAGCCAACCCATACCAAGAGACTTAAACAAGCACGCTGATAGACTGGCTGCAATAGGAGCACATTTTAACTTAGTTGTTGATGTTGAATAAGAGAAATATCAATCTCATATCAAGATCATTGTGAGACCTTCCATTCTAGATAATGAAGTGTCATGGAAATGTTTCAAAAGTGATGAACACATTTCACACTTCTTACAAAATGAGGCAGGCTTCTCTTCAAGAAATCAAAAGAAGTTACATGATCATTATGAAGAGCAGATTATAAAAATAAAGAAAAATAAAATACCCAAGGGGTTGATTACCTTAGAGAGTGTCTTAAATGAGGATGATCAAAATAAAAACCAAATAATGAGCATGTCAACAAAAGAAGAGAACTATGAGAGAGTTTTTATTTTCAAGGACAAACTTTTAGAAATTAGCAAGGCTTGTTCTCAACTGGAGAGGCAAGCTTGTATTGCATTATGCAAAGAGTTTCATGACATCTTTGCCTGGGAATACAAGGATCTAAAAGGCTTTGACCCAAGTCTATCTCATCACACCATTGAGTTGGAGCATGGAGCTTAACTAGTAAGACAAAATCAAATGCCTATCAACCCTAAGGTAGAAGAAATCATGAAGAAAGAGCTGACCAAATTGATTGAGGTTAGGATTATCTTTCCTAAAAGTACTCAACTTGGGTATCCAACCTTGTGTCAGTTCAAAAGAAGAATGGATAAATTAGACTTTGTGTGGATTTTCATGATCTAAACAAAGTGTCTCTCAAGGATCATTACCCACTCCCTTCCATGGAACAAATTTTACAAGTTGTTTTAGGTTCTCAATGTTTCTCACTTCTTGATGGTTATTCGGGTTATAATCAAACATTAGTAAATGAAAGGGATCAATTTTAGACAACCGTCACCACCAAGTGGGGGACCTTTGCCTACAATAAGATGCCATTTGGTTTATCCAATGTTAGAGCTACATTTCAAAGGGAAATGGACAAGGCTTTCAAAGGTTTGACCAATAAATTTTTGCTTGTTTACCTTGATGATATAACCATTTTTCAAAGGATGTTGCTAATCATATGGGACATCTAAGGCAAGTGTTTAAGAAGTGTAGAGAGTATGGCATATCTCTCAATCCAAATAAGTGCATCTTCACTATCCATGAAGGTAAGCTTTTGGGTTATGTTATTTCAAAAGAAGGCTTATGTATTGACCCCGAAAGGATTGAAGCTATTCTAGGCTTGTTTTTGCCTCAACACAAGAAAGGGATGCAAAGTTTCTTGGGAAAAATAAAATTTGTAAGGAGGTTTATCCCAAACTTTACAACTATGGTAAATCCTATCATAGCCATGCTAAACAAGAACAAAGTTTTTACTTGGACAAAGGAAGGTAAAGGTAGCTTTGAGGCAATCAAGCAAGTAATTGCAGCATCTCCCACTCTCTTAAATCTGAATTTTTCTAAGGATTTCATTCCTTATATTTTTTCTAACCTTGACACAATCTAATCCATGCTTATGCAAAAGAATGAAAAGGATGTTGAGCATCCAATTGCTTTCTTCAACCAAGGCTTAGAAGACTATGAAGTGAGATATTATTTTATTGAGAAACAAGCTTTAACAATCATTAAAGGCTTGAAAAAATTTAGGCATATGGTTTCCAAAAATAATATCCATGTCATGGTCTCCCACCCTATCACCAAGGAGTTTCTCCTAAGTAGAGATCTCAATGAGAAGAGAGCTAGATGGATCATGAAGGTGATGGAATATGAAATTAACATCAAGATAACTAGCCTAGTAAGAGGAAGATATTAAGTGAGCACTTAGCATTTGAATTTCAAGAGCCAAAAGAGTAAGCCTTGGTGAATCAAGTTCAAGACCATCCAACTAATCAAATGTAGAATCAAAGCTGGACACAAGACATCATTGGTTTTCTTCAAAATGGTGAGTTTCCCAATGACTTGAACAAATCTCAAAGAAGGTATTTTAGGTTATAGGCTATTCCTTATTATCTTGTGGATGGCATTCTCTTTAAGAATGATGTGAGAAATATGTTGCTAAGATGAATTAACAATGACAAATTTGATATGCTACTAGAAAAGTTTCATAATGGTACAAATGGTGGTCACTTATCTCCTAGAACAATAGCTACAAAAATAATGAGAGCTGGTTACTTTTGGCCTAGTATTTTTAAGGACTATTATCATTGGTCTAAGGTTTATCCTCAATGTGATTTCTTTGTTGGCAAATAAAAGATTTATGCCCTTCCATTGAATCCTATCCAAGTGGACCAGCCTTTCATGCAATGGGTCCTTGACTTCATTGGCATGATCAACCCTCCATCAAGTGTTGGACACAAATGGATATTAACTACTATAGACTACTTCACAATATGGGTAGAGGCTATTACTTTGAAGGAAGCAAATGAAAATACCATCTTGGAATTCTATGACAACATTATAACAAGGTTTAGATCTCCTCATGTCATCATCTCATTTAATGCACTTGCTTTCATAAGTACTAAAAATTTTGATTGGACAACAAAGAGTGGAGTTCATTTGTGTACCTCATCAAATTACTACCCTCAAGGTAATGGATTGGTTGAGTCTACCAACAAGAACCTCATCAAGATCATCAAGAGGGAGTTGGAAACCAATCAAAGAGCATGGTATAGCAAGCTGAAGATAGCCTTATGGGAAAATAGAATCACTCCCAAGAAGCCAATTGGTAATTATCCATTTGTACTTGTCTATGGGAGAGAAGCTAGGTTGTCCATATCACAAGAGCCCCCTACCTTATAACTTACACAATAGCTAGAATTACTTGAAAACACTCCCATGGAGGTTAGATTAATAGAATTAATGTAGCTACAAGAGGAAAAAGATGATGCACACAAAGCTTTGGAACACCATCAATTTCTCATGAAGAAATCCTTTGACAAAAGGGAAAGGGAAAGAATGTTCAAAGAAGGTGACTTGGTCTTGAAATGGGATGAAGATAGAGCAAAACTAGGTAAACATACAAAGTTTGATACTTTGTGGAGTGGTCCTTACATCATCAAGTGAAAGCAAAGAAACTCCTTTCAAATATCCAAAATGGATGGAGAAGAGCTTCCTATTCCAATGAATGGAATCTATTTGAAGCCTTACTTTTAACCCTTGTTGGCCATGTCTTGTATATACCTTATTTTATTGTGTTTCCTTTTTTGTGTTTGTTCTCCCCAGGTGTTTTAGAGCATAGTGTTTCCCTTTCTGGTTTTTTCTTTCTTTTATTGGTTGTGTGTGTGTGTGTCTCCAACTTGTGTGTTTGACCATAGATTATTATTTCAACTCGTATTTACCTTTCATGACTCTAAGCCCAATGGAAGTATTTAGGTGCCTAGTCTTATGACATAGCAGGCATGTCTCCCTTGGAAATTGCCAGAATGTTGACCATTTTTTCCATGACCAGTTTGTGTTTTCCCTTTGGCTCTTGTCATTTCTCCCTTGCTCATTTTTTGTGTTTGGTCTCTTGCCTTGTTACTTGTGTTTTCCCTTTGGCCTCTCCTAGTTTGGGCTCTTCTCCCTTGTTCTTTATTTTTTCCCTTTGCCTTCTTTGCCTTAGCCTGTTGAGCTTTGTTTTGCCCCAAAAGTGCCCTTCAAAATGTTTTTGAAGGTCCTTTCTTTCCTTGCTTTTCTTCCCAAGTGTCCCATCAGACTTTTTTGAAGGGCACTTTTTTCCCAAGTAAAGTTTTGAAGGGCCATTTCCTTTGGAAATGCCCTTTGAAATATTCCAAAGGGACCTTATGCCTTCCCCAAGTGTCCTTCAAAAAAAAAATTGAAGGACACTTTCCCAGGTGTCCTTCGGGAAAAGTTCCTAAAGGAACTAGCCATTGCCTTTCAGGCAAAATCCTTAAAAGAATTCCTTCAGAAAAATTGTTCAAAGGAATTACTTTGAGAAAATTTCCTAAAATAATAAACTTGACCCAATGAATCCTCATGACATGCCATAGGATGTCAAGTTTAATACATCCCACTATTTGTTAGAGTGCAAAGATGACGTACCATAGAATGTCAAATTCAAGGTGGCCAACTAGCCATTGGGATTCAAAGACATGACATGTTATAGGACATCAAATTTAAGGTGTCCAACTAGTTGTTAAGGAGCAAGTAAGAAGTAAAGTCACTTGGAAAACCTGAATGAATTTGTAGTATAAGTCAGGTTTCCCAACATGTTTGACTTATGAATTTTATAAGTAGAAGCAGTGGAAGAACCTGAAGGAGCAATCAAGGAGTAAAGCCATTCAAAGAACCTGATAGGGTCTTAAGCAAAGCAAAATTGGGTTTTCAAAAGAGCTTTGCTTATGACTTTTATAAGTAAAAGAAATCAAAAAACCTGAAAGGGAAGAGATAGTGTAAATCATGTTTCCTAACAAGCTTTTCTTGTGACTTTTACAAGTTGAAGTAATCAAAGAACCCGAAGAAGCAAGTAAAAAGTAAAGTCACTTGGAAAACTTGAATGAGTCTATAATGCAAGATGTAGGAGATTTTAGGAGGAATCTAAGGTTCACAGTAGTGATCTGATCCATTTCTTATGGAGGGTCATCTCACCATTGATTTTATAGTGAACTTGGTCATTTCAAGAGGGTGAATCAAAGATAAGGACAAACTCCAACTGAATGAGAGAATAACTAGAATCAGCTTCACCAGGGTGGTGACTACAAACCATTTTGGAGGCTTCTATTTTGATGTCCAAGATCTCTCTCTTCTCTCCCTCTTTTGCTATAAATAGGACATGTGGGATCTTGTTTTATCATCCATAGATAGTACGTTGAAGCCCTATTGGAATGTTTTGCCATTTTATTGCCTTTGAGTAAAGAATCATAAGTCTATTTTATTTCTAAGTTCAAGACATTTTCCTGGGCATGCAAGAGATATAGAGTGATAGCAAGTGAATTTTTATCCTTTTGTTCTCTATCCTTCATGTTTTTGAGCAAATATTTGATCCTGCAGGTCATGTAGAGTGCATTCTAGTTGTATGAGATTTTGCACATGTTTAACCCTTTTTTTGGACTATACAGGTTCTCTTTTCTAGTTATTTACCTTTTGTGATCTCATTCATTCTGTATCTACATTGAAATACTTATGTTGGAATCTTCTAGAGATTGAGTTATAGGCTATATTATGTTGTATTGTGCATAAGTATAGGGCATACATGTGGATACTAATTCTTGGTGTATCACCATTTTAGACTGGGCTTTTCATTTATACAAACTTCTGACTCTTTTCACTCATACAAACTAGTTCAGCAGTTTTATTACACAAAAATCTAATACAGGGAGCTTGCCCATTCAACCTAGAGGTTCATTTCCACTTATAGGCACACCCATAGGCCTATAAATGTCCTAATGTTGCCCAAATATGGAGGAGGCCTGAACAACCCTCTTCTAGGGTGCAAGATTTGGAAACAACACTCTATGTAGTGGATAATTTTGGGGGTGATGATGTTGGTCAGTAGGCGATGGATGTTGACCCAAATAGTAGAGGTGTTTAGTAGGTTTAGGTACATGGGGTTGCCCCAGATATATAAGTAGTGACTACTTAGAGGGATTAGGCACAAGTGGCACTAGTCATGGCAAAGGCTTCCATGATAGCATTATAGGCATCCTTAGTAGTGTCACAAGGTTAGTTGGCCACCATTACAAGTGAGAGAGACTAGGCTAGGTCTCATCTAGCCTTAGTGATGCAAGAGAGAGATTATCTTTGGTAGGTAGGGGTGGAGTATTAGCAGCTATAGGACTAGTAGGGATGATTCCCATGTAGAGATATGTAGTGACTATGGAGGAGATGTGATACTATGAGGCCTCAATATTCAAGTGGTGTCTATATGAGCCTTGATGGGGTGCGTACAGGGCTAGGATTGTAGGTGGTACTAGCATGGCAATACTAGGTTAGTGGGTCACATCTGTAGGAGGGCAGGCTCTAGGATGTAGTGGGGCCTCAAGTTTTTAGTTTATTTAGGATACATTATACTTAGTATGTATATGATTTTTGATACTAAGCTACGAGCCAATGTAGTGACATGTATATTTTGAGAGAGATATGTATATTTTTATACATGATGATGTTTATTTATGAGACATAGATGTTTTATGACTTATGTTTCATGGTTATGATGTTCATGTTGATTATTGATGATTTTATATTGTTATGGTTATGCTCATAATGATGTGAATGTGGACACACCTAGCTAGGCATGTGATGATATGTCTCTTTATTCATGTTTATGATATTATTTGGTTTATGGATTTGATGTTATCTCATGCGATTACAATGAAAATGTGATGTTGATGATTAGGGTGACGTTTATGACATTCATGGTTATGGTTCTTGATGATGTTATGTATGGATGTGATGATATAATTTCATGTTTGAGATGATCATGTTTATGACATTGATATGATGATGTTTATGTTCAAATTTGATGAGTATATGCTTCCTCATTTAGATTTAGACATGTGGTGAAAATAGTTTATTGATCATTGTTCATGGATGTTATGATGTTAATATGATGTTGATGTTATGTATTTTGATGATGATGTTATGTGATGTGGTTATGATTATGGTTATTTTGTTTAAATTGAAGTACATAAAGTAAGTTAAATAACAAAACTAGATGTGAGAAAGAGAAGATAATCAAGAGACAAACGTCTAAGTGAATATGTCAACTAGTATGAGAGGGTAAGAAGAGGGCATGATACTTATTATTTGGCAAGGAATAATACAAACCGAAGTTAGATTGGCTTAAGTAACATAAGCCCTTAAAATGCTTGCATTAGCATTCATTAGTTGGTTAAAAAGGTGTCTTGAACACATAATGTCAAGTAAACTCAAAATCCATTGCTTATAGAGTACAAAGGGGAGATGGTTCAAAATGGAATCTTATTTTGAGACTAGCATGCCTCTTCTAGAGGTTACCAAAGAGTTAGTATAAATAAGTCTATATCATATAAGGTGTATACTATTTGATGTAGGAAGTCTACTCATGAGAGCCAATTGCAGCTTTCAAAATTATTTTGCTTTATTTTTTATGTTTGATAATGTGTCTCTCTATATTTTATTGTTTCTTGGGAGGGTTGGGGAAGTTTATCAATGGGGGAAGCCTACAATAAATTTCTATGCTTTGACAAATGCATTACTCAACCATCCTTCAAGGGAGTGGTCTAAGTTTTGTGTGCTTTGTTTAAGAATTTTGATAGTTGTCCTTCAAGGGAGTAGTCTACCTTATATTGAGCAATTTTGATATGTTTTTGGAATCTATCCTCAAGGGAGAAGTTTGAAGATGCTAGGAATAACCCATGATTGTTTATTTTTGCTTACAATTTTCCTTAACATAGACTTGATTATATAGGATTAAAGGTTCTCCTTTTATGAAGGCAAAACTAAAAGCACAAGAAGGATGAGTAGGTGCAAAAGAGGTTTAGGTGACAATGACCATGGGAATCCATCCTAGAAAAGGGATGGAAATTACCATGACAATCATGTCATGGGTAGAGCTAGTGTACCCATTGTTCAAGATCAAGCTATGATTGTGATGGATAATCACATGATTCAATTTTAATCAATTGATCCTAAAATAAGGGATGAGCTTAAGTTTGAATAAGAAGTGATTTTGATCCTATGTTAACAAAAGAAAGGATGTAGATGTGAAGTATTGAGGGGCTTAGGTTTTGGGTTTCCCTCTAGAGAGGATAACCAGTAAGCTCATGATCCATACTTGTGTGTTATGATATAAGGTCCAAGCCAAGTGAAAGCAAAATTGCCTCACTTGATTTTCTCCATATTGGGGACATGTTGACTTTCCTTTAGGATGAGGTATTAAATATTGAATTCTCACACTTTAAGGTGTTTGTTATAAGCACACTTGATGCATTATTGATAGACACGAAGATGAGTGAGAGTGGTCAAATGATGCTCATCAAGTAGCTCAAGTTGGGCTAAATATTCTTGATGATAATCGCTCTCAAAGATTGGATCTCATAGGTATATACAAAGAGAGGTAATTTAGACTTCAAGAGGCAAGACAACCTCTACTCCAAAAACCAGAGAAAAAGGGGTAGCACCCATAGGGGTTCGAATGCTAGTATGATATACCCATAAGGGAAAGGGGATGTGTAAATTCCACTCCCAACCAAATGTGTTAACCATTTTAGTTAGCATGTTGTTGAGAGTTTTTTTGGACATTTTTGCCTATCCATTTGCTTGAGGACGATAGGGTGAATGTAAACTTAACTAGATACTGAATGCATCACAAAGACCTTAAACTTGTTTATTTTTGAAATATTTGTCATTATTGGTGATGATTTTTTGAGGAAAACTAAACCAAAAATAATGGGATGATTGATATAGTCGACAATCTTTTTTTATTTGGTTGAGATAAGAATAATAGCCTCTACCCATTTATAAATTAATTGATTGCAGTGATGATAAAATGATGTCATTATTGAGTTGTGGAGCTAAAATCTTCACTAATGAGCTAATGTGGAGGTTACTAGGCTTACACAGTAACCGGCATCGGTCAAAACCAACCGACATCAATTAGGGGTCGACCGGCATCGGCCAAAACCAACTGACATCGGTTAGGGGTCATTTGGCATCGATCATCTTCAGACTGACACCGACTTCTATGCATTTCTAGAATTTTTATTTTTAGCCAAACAGATTTGAGCCTTTGATTTAAGAGGTGGATCTAAGGGTGGCGAATGCATGGCTCATGAACCCTAGTGTTGTAGTATACTATATAGTAGGGTTAGATCTTCATAGCATGTATAATAATTCAGTAATTGAGTTGATTGTAATTGATAGAGAGAGAGAGAGAGAACTCTTGAGGGAGAATTACTGTACATCTGCGAGGTGTGAGGAGAGAAAGATTTCTTCATTGTATTTCCTTCTGGAAGAGTTTAATACAGATTGGTTGTTTCTTGTATCGCCTATTATTTGTTGTTTCTGATTTCTAGTTACTTATTACTTTTGGTTTCAATTCCGTGTTTAGTTGCTTATACAAAAGTAATCAATTGTACTCTAAGATCCTAAAAGTCATTGTGAAGAATGAGGGTTAATTTCACCAATAAGGTCCAAACCCCACTGTGAGAAGGGCCAAAAATTTATGGATACATGAAGACTATGGCTAGGTGCATGATGAAAATTAGCATGTTGTTGACACTTTTTCACATAATCATAATAGTCTTGGTTAAGGGTAGGCCAGTAATAGCCAAGATGAAGGATGCATTTAACAATGGTAAGGCCACTAAAATTTCCCCCATAGATCCCATCATGTGTTTCCCTAATATCATAAGAGACCTCCTGACTACATCGACAACAAAAGAGGAGACCATCAAAGCCATGTTTATAAATAATTCCCCCCAATATGGTATAATATGAGGTACTATAGATAAACACTCTTCTATCATTCCTAGAAAGATTGGAAGGAATGATGATAAGGTTAAGATAGTCAAAGGTATGCTGATACCAAAGGTCAAGTTGTGTCTCCTCCACATTAAATATGGTGGGAGAATTTGAGTTTACATAATAAGGTTGGATAAGTTTGTGGATAATGATAGATAGCTTAGAGTCAGAGGGTGCAGACAGGATCTGAGAGGTGAGGGAAGTCATCATATCACTATACTTGTTCATAGATCATGGGGTGGTGTGGAGATAGTAGTGTTTAAATGATGTTAAGAGGATGTCAACTAATTGTTTATATTATTACAAAACATCATTCTTGTAATGGTAAGAGCCATTGATTTGATTGACCACAAATTAGGAGTCACCAAAGATGTTGATCATTTTGACTCCTAAAGTTAATGCAATTTGGAGGCCTATCTATGGGGCTTCGTACTTAGCCATATTATTGGTGTATTCAAAATCTAGCTTGAAGGATAAAATAAGTTCACTATGAAGGGGGATAAAGATGATGTCAGCTCCCCCACCACATTAGCAATTTAATCCATCGAAGAAAATGGTTACTTGATAGGTGAAGTCTACCTGAGAGAGGGTTTTGATGGACTCATCAGGGAACTCAAGGGGAGGAGGTTGATTGTATGCTAAGGGTGCATCAACCAACTGGCCAGTAATGACTTGCCATTTAATTTACTTTTGTTGAAGAAACTCAAGTTCAAACTCAACTAAAAACATGATCCACTTGGACATATGATAGTTTTGGTATGGCTTGGAGTGCATATACTTGAGTGGGTCGGTATTGGTTATGACATAGGTCTTGTGGTTTAGAAGGTAGTGGTGAAGTTTGGTGGCCATGAAGACCAAAGCTAGGCAAAGCTTCTCAATATGGGTTTATTAAGTCTTGTACTTAAAAAATGTGTGACTAACATAGTAGATGGCTTGTTCTTTATGTTATTCATCCTGATGAGTGAGCATTACCCCTAAGGAGTGGTCAATGGTAGAGATATAAAGGTAAAAATGTTGATCTTCCTAGGGAAGAATGAGGAAAAGTGAAGATAAAAGGTACTATTTAAGTGAATTAAAGGTCTTTTGATAGTCATTATTCCACTTAAAAGATACATCCTTTTTTAGAAGTTGATAGAAGGGTTGGCATCAGACTAAGAGCTGAGAGATAAAGCAATGAATGGATTGGAGCTTCTCCTGTAAGCTATAAAGTTACTTGAGTTAGGTAGGAAGAGGCATGTCAAGGATTGATTTGATTTTGGTTAGATTGGCTTTGATTCCTTGAAGGGAGATGATGAAGCCAAGGAGCTTACCTGATAAGACCCAAAAAATACACTTCTTGAGTTTAAGGTAGACATGATAGTGGATTAGTTGTTCAAACATAATCTTGAGAACGTTGAAATGGTCCTTACAACACTTGAATTTTCCAAGAATGTCATCAACATAGTCTTTCATGATTTTATGAATAAGGTAATAGAATATGTAGGTCATAGTGCATTGGTAGGTCATGCTAGCATTATTCAATCCAAAAGGCATGACCCTACAACATAAAGTCCTAATAGGGTGATAAAGGTAGTTTTGTGTTGATCTTCAGGGGCAATTAGGATTTGATTATAACCTAAGAATCCATCCATAAGATATATCATCTCATGGTCAGCTATAAGATCAACTAGATGGTCAATGATTGGTAAAGAAAAGTCATATTTTGGGCAAGCAAGGTTGAGGTCACAAAATTCCACACAAATGTGTAGTCCCCTTATGGCTTTAGAGATAGGTATGACATTCGAGACCCATTAGGGATAGTTAATGGGTTGAATGAAGATGATAGATAGGAAACATTAAATCTCTTCTTTGATGAGAAGGGTTATGCAAGGGTGAATTCATCAAAGTTTCTACCTAATAGGCTTAGCATCATTGTTGGTGACTATGTTGTCGGTAACGATGGAGAGGTTGATTATTGGCATGTCACTGTAAGACCAAGAAAATTCTATGTTTTGGTCTTACAAGAAGGAGGGGAATTCCTAAAGCTCCTTAGGATTTAGGGATTGGTCAATTTTGACAATGCATGAGTTTTCCAGAGTGCCCAAGTTGATATCCATGGTGGATTCATTCAACATGGTTGAAGTCTTAGGAGGAAGAGATTTATGGATATAAGAATATGGTGCACCAAGATAAGCAAGAATGGAATCATCATCTTGACACTAAATGGTATTAATGGTAAGAGAGTCACTCCTATCATCTCAAGATGGGTCAGAGGAATGGTCACGGCCTGCACATCCTTTTGATAATTTAGAGCTTTGAGGCTGATCATGATGAAAAAATTTAGGGGGGATGATATCAAAATCTTTAGATGTTGATGGTGTGGATCGTGAGGAAGGGATTTCCTCATCAATGACAGTAATGGGAGGTGTGTTGGTTTGTTGTTTAGGTGGCATGAAACTGAAGCCATGTTTTTTGTGAGGTTTTTGGTTTTTGATTGGAAGAAACTCATACATCCCATCATACCAATCTAGGCCAAATCCCTTCCAAACACACCTATATAGGTATATATTGGTAAACTCTGGTTTGTCTAGGTAGTAGAAGTTAGAGGTGAATGGTCGAGGTGAAAAAGAGTTGGGAGAAGTGTTTAGGGGTTTATCAAATTCCCCATAGATAAAATTAGTTTGACAAGTTGAGGATCTAAAAGGAATAATGGTTTCGATATTGGGGTCATAACCGATTTGGTGGTCAAGTTTCCCATATTCTTGGGGGGTAGGGAAAGTGTCTAGTGTCAAAAGGAAATACTCCCCCAATGAAAGATGTTAGAAGGTTGATTCCAAAGGATCCATTATGGGGATTTAGGTCAGAGGGATAGAAGAACTAGTGGGTGCTTCATTGGTAGAAGAAGATGGTATTTTATCTTTTACTAGTGAAGGTTTGTTAGATGGAGGAAGGAGAACATTGTTGGGTCGGTACATCATATTACATGATGTAAAGGGACTAAGGTCAACTTGTATGGTAACAAATTGACGTCCGTGGTTAAATTTTATTCACCAATGTAGGGTGGATGACACATAACCCATGGAATGAATCCAAGGGCATCCTAATAAGATTTTGTATTGGAACTCTTCTTCCACTACATAAAAGAGCTCAGGAAGTGTATGGGGTCCTAGGCGAATGTGAAGGACAATAATTCCTAAAGTCATTGGTATTATTAAATAATTAGAGCACTGTTAATGTTTATAACATGATGTTTTTGGGTAATTTAAGTAGGTTGTAGGCATGGAAGAGATGATGTTGATATTAGCTTCTCCATCAATCATAACCCTCTTAATGCGGGTCTGGTTGATATAAGTGGTAATGACTAGAGTAAGATCTAGGTCATTTGGATGGATAGAGGGTATTTCTGAATCATTGAATGTAACAAGGTTGGAAACTTGTAGAGCTCTGACAAAAGCTTCTAAAGCTTATGGGTCTTCTGGTCTAACATTTATAGATTGCAATGCTTCTATCATTGCTTGGAGATGATGGGGTGAGGTATTGATCAGTTCATACAAACTCATCTTTACTGGTATTTGGTGAAGTTTTTTCATAACTACTTGTTGGATTTATTTAGATGGATTGGAGTGAGAGGGTCCCAAGATGGACACTTTGGATTTGGTTGAAGATAAAGGTGCTTGGTTTTGGCCAGGTGGTTTGGTAGAGGAAGAGGGATATGTCCATGGAATGGACACCTTTGTCTTCCCCTTATCCTTTGGTTGGGCTTGTGATCATGTGACCACATGGATGGTATGGATTGGGGGAGGAATTAGGCAAGGTGATTGTTTCAGTTTCTGTTCACTCTGATGTGAGAGTAGAGGAGTAGGTAGGTGTTGGTCGGTAGTTGTTGGTTCTTGGATCAGTATTAGGTTTATAGGGGGATTATCTGATAATAAGTCATCCTCATAATATAGCTAATGGGCTATCACTTGGAGAGTTGTACAGTTATTCATGTCATGCCCAAGTGTATTATGGTATGAACATATCAATTTATCATTGTACCAAGATGGTTTATGACTGTGTGGGTCAAATGGTCTGATTCACCATAAGGATCACCATTCTAATGGCTGGAAAATTGCACAGTATAGGACATATTTGTGTTTTTTTAATCTCTCTTGTGTGAACATGACTATGCATGCTGCCATTGGAAGGCAGAGGTCTATGTATAAACCAATAGGTATTTTACTGTTCTTCCAAACATTTGATTATTGAATAAGCCAATTTGTGGCATGTAATTGGTTGTAATCAGATATGATTTATGAATGAATAGAATCTCTGTTAGTATGTTGTGAAAGTGTTTGATGAAATAATTATGTGACTATCATGATTGTGAACCCCTGCAATATGGGATATAAAGACATATTTTAATTAGTCTCCCCATCTTTGTTCTTACATTATGTTGGTTGAATATTTTGTCGATTAGCGTACTAATAAACAAAATAGGTCTGATCAGCCAAATTAGGAAGATTGGTCATCTAAATGTGTAGATTTACCACATCAAAAGGGGACTAATCTCTCCTCTCATCAAGGGGAGGTTCCCTATGGATATGTTATATTTATATATAAATATAAAATAATACTCAGGGGTAGGACAAATCATCCATCTCTCTTTCTTCAGAGATGATGTGTGCAAATCAAAGGAAAAACTCAAGGGAAATGACAGATAGCACTCCTCTTCTTTCAGAATTACTATTCATTAAACCACAAAAGTATTCCTAGTAGTAAATGTAAAATGTAACCAAGGACGTAGTAACCAGCAAATCGAGATGTAGCACAAAGTCTCCACCTGAATTGCTCAAGAGTGAGATACGAAGGACAATGAGGGCACAAAGTTGTCCCAAGGTCCTTTACATAGAAATGAAAAGAAAACACACTAAAAGGCAATTATGGGGGCACAAAGTCTCTCCACAACTGACTTCAGGACACTTTCCTGACTGCTACCACTAATTCTGCTTGTTGAATTAAAGGAATAGAAGATATATTAAGGAAAAAGACATAAGAATAGTTTCCTCAACAACAAAGATATCACAGCACAAAGTCTGAAAAATCACTTGCTTTCTTATTCCAATAACAAAATATGGTCAACAATCTAAGCTCAAAGTCTTAGTAATGCCTTTCAATTTGGGCAGAGTTTCATTCTTGATTGTCAAAAAGAGATCTATTTACAATAAAAGAGAGTCCCTTATATAGCCTCTTCAATAAGGACTCGGGAATAGTAACACATCATGTTGCATTGAAATTTGTTAAGGAGACAGGCTGGAGTTTAGGGGCATCTACCCATTTGTTTTTCTCAATGCAGAGAAACAAGTCACGCTATTAAAAGTTTGCATCTTTCAATGTCCACCTGGCGATCTGATCCTTCTTCATCGTTCCTCCTTTTCTGATTAATTGAATCGGGTCCTTGATTCAATTTGATGATCTGCTCCTTAGTCACTTCTTACTGGTCTTGGCCTTAAACCCTGTGAATGCATTCGGGTCTGTAGATTACAAGGATCAATGACTATTTTATGAGCTTTGAAATTGACGTTCACGCACCCGTCAATACATTTTCAACGACTAGTTCGTTGTTCTTGAATTTGACGTCTTCGAGCACGTCACCCCTTAGTCTTTCTTTGGCTTTCTTGTGGATTGTCTCTGTGAGCATTTTCCCTGGGCTTTCTCCATGGACAAATTCCTATAGACAAAAAGTCCGCGGACATTTCCCACAGACAAAAATTCCACAGATATTTCTTGCAGACAAAAGGTCTGTAAAATTGTTTCGATCACTTTGCCTTCAAAAAATCCTGCGGGTTTTCCTCCCACAGCTGCTTTCCTGAATTCCTTCAGACTTTTTGTCCAAAGGAATTCCTTCGAACAAAAAGTCTGAAGGAATTTTTTCTTTCCTTAGTCTTTTTCAACTACCTTAAACAAAAATCTAAAAGAATTTACCTTTGCAGCCTTCTTTGAAAATGACCCTTTCGAAGGGTAATTTTGTTGACCAAGTGCCCTCTGCAAGGGCACTTGTCCTTCGGGAGGCTTCTTTGAACTTTTGCATTTGAACCGCTCCTTTGAACCACACTTTGAACCAAGTCGATGATCCCTTTGATTGAACCAACTGAGTGAACTATTTGATTGAACCAAAGCATTGAACCGCTTGGTTGAACCAAACATTGAACCAAGCTGATGAACCAAGCTTTGAACCAAAATGGTTCAAGCTAATGAACCATTTGATTAAACCAAGCCTTTAAACCGAGTGAATGAACCAAAGCGTTGAACCAAACGGATGAACCAAATGAGTGAACCGAAGCATTGAACCGCTTGGTTGAACCAACCATTGAACCATTTGATTGAACCTACCTTTGAACCAATTGTTGAACCAAAAGCCTTGAACTGAAGCACTGAACCAACTAACAAACCATTTGATTGAACCAAAGTGATGAACTTTGCCGATTGAACTTCGCAGTTGTGTTGAGAGATTTTTAATCTATTGAACCAAATGCATTGAATCTATTGAACCTTGATTGAACTTGCTTGTAGAAGACTTTTGAACTTGACTGTAGAAGTATTTGAACCTGGAAGTGGTTAAACTCGCCTATAGAGTTTGTAGAAACCAAGTCTATAGTTTTCTCTAACCTTGAAAGAGTCCATAGAAATCAACCTGTGAAGCCCTTTGAACTTGGCCTGCAGAGTCCGTAGATTTTCTCTTCCTGCTGAGTCCGTAGATTCAAGCCTGCAGAGTCTGTAGATTTAAGCCTGCAGAGTCTGTAGATTTTTGAGAAGCTTGAAAAATGAGGAATTTGAATGGCCAAGACAAATTTTGAAAAGGGAAAAGACAATTTTGGTCTATAGGACCAAAATAGTTCAAATGTTGTCCCAAAAATGAGCTGATATTTTTGGGGGACAATAGCTAGCTCCAATTGGGGAAATTCTATCAATTGTAAAAAGAATTGAAGGGAGTAGAATCTAGAATCTCCAGTGCCTTAAATTATGCCATTGGGCTATGGAGTCATGCTACCCAGAAATGAAAGGCTCTAAAAATGAAAACAAACAAAACAAAATAGAATTAAAAACTATACAAATATACATATATATATATATATATGCAATGATTTGATACTTCAAGATTTGAAGTGTTTCAGATGCTACTTCTTGAGAGACAGTGAAAATAGTGCTCTATCTTGGTAAAATAGCTGAAAACCATTTCTGCCCCCAGAATCGGTGACGGGCGAATGGAGCTCTACACCAGGAAACCATTTTTTTGCGTCTTACTCTTGGTCTTTTCTTCTTCTTGCTCCATAGTAGGACGTGGTCTTCAATTTGAAAACCATAACTCCTTGCTCTCCCTGCGAAGGGTTCCTTTGCCTGATTTTGATTTACAGCAGCATAGTCTACCATCATAACTTGTTGTTCTACTAGTCCAGTCCAACACATGATTGGATTGTCCACATCAAACTCCTGACAAGTTATCAGCTTAGCATGTCCTTTGATGTGGAGGAGTTTGATCTCTTCATCTTGAGAAATCTTCAATCTGAGAAACAAAGATTCATATCCAGCTATGTTGTTGGTGTTGCTGACTTGCAAATTGCATGAAGGAAGAATATCTCCTTGAGGAGATATCAACACAGTCCCAACTCCATCATTGGTGGAAGAATTACTTCCATTGGATTTCAAGATCCAAGCATCATCAGAAGTTGATCTCCTATTAGATTTCTCTTCATTAGAGATGGAAGATCCTTCCTTGTTTGTAATGTGTCCTACCAATTCTCTTGAAGTCTTGTTTGGATCAATTCTTGGATTGTCAGCTACAGGACTTTCATTTGTAGAAACATGAACATCCTCTGTGGTCAAGAAATAATTACCCCTACCTGAAGGCTCAAATAAAATTTGAGAAGCAGGGGCTGACATTTGGGAAACCAAAATCTTTGCCTCAAACAGGTTCGCACCTAGTTCTCTATCAATGTCCAATTGCTCAGGATTGACTTGCAGGGATTCAAACTTAGTCATTTGAAATTTGGATTTCTTGACATGATCAATCATGTCAAATGACTGGAATAGACTTGGAAGAGAGGATGGGAGTTCATACTTTTGGTTTTTGGGAAGGGAAGAAATGATCTATGGATTTAAAGTAGAATGTGCAGAGATGTTCGATGTACTTACTTCTTTGGCAATCACCTGGTACTTTGACTAGAAAGGAAGAGGGGTTCTCTGCTCAGCAATTGTAACTACTAGCTGAGGTTGCTCTTCTGTCTTCTCTTTATCAGCTTACTGGACTGATTGGTTCTTGGACCTGGTAAACACTGCATATGATCCTTTGATTGTTTCACCTGTACTTCTGGGTTCATCTTGGAAATTCAAAAAACTAATGTGCGAGTCGCCAGCTGATTCTTCTAGATCCTCCTTGAAGAGATCAGTGCCATTTCCTTGCTTGAACTTAGGTTGAAAATAGGAAACATGTTTTATTTCCAGATATCTAACTACTGAGTTGGTTGGAAGTTCTTCAAGGGTAGGGTTCCTCTGTGGGAGAGGAAGACGATTTTGTTGCCCTTGACTTCTGGCAGTGTTGCCTTGATATGGCTAATTAGGGAATGTCCTCCTTGGTATATCTTTATATAGAGGAGTAGAAGACATACTTTATGCCATTTTCCATTTCAAGGCTAGCAATTCATTTGCCAACTTTTGTACCATTGGGTCAGTGGTGACTGTGGGTGAGTATTCAGAAGATGATGAGGATCTATTTCTGTTTGGATCTCTTTTTATCTTCCTTGCTAAGATGAGATCATCTTCTACCTCAGTGGCCAAAATTTGAACTGCAGCAAGATCTATTTGACCAGCACATCTCAAAAGAAAACTTACTTCAGAAAATTGAGAATTAATGAAGAAGCATTTGAGGTTCTAAGGTGTCAGCTGAGCGACCATGGAAATCTTGTGCTTCAACTTGTCAAACCTGGCAATAAAATCCCTCATAGGCTCATGAGGCTCTTTCTTCATCTGAGTGAGTTAGGCCAGCAATGCATGTGCATCTTCTGTAGGTTTGAACCTTGCTTCAAACTTGGCTTTGAGTGTATCCTAGTCAGTCACTGATCTGGCTTGTAAATGGTAGAACCAGTCCACAGCAGCACCTTGTAGTGTCTCCACAAAAAGCTTGACTGCCACATCTTCAAATTCCACCCCTATAACACCACAAGCTATGTTGAATGCTGTAATGTGTTCATCAAGGTGAACTATGCCATCACCAAAGAATTTAAGGAAATTCTTTCTTGAATTATGTGAGAGTTCATGCAGAGGTGGAGTCAAGTTGAGTGGGCCAAAAGAGTTACCCCAAGGGCTCGAACTGCCATGATTTAATTGAGAAAAATAGAGATAACAAATCTGGATAGAGTGGCCAGATTACAAAACAAAAATGGAAAAGGACTGACTCAGCTTTAGCTTGAGGCTTGAGCCTTCAAACTGTGCATTCTTTCCTAGTAGCTCTGGTTTTTTAGACCAAATAAAATAATGGAGGTGGGTGAATATGGTAAGGCTATAAATGGATAATGGGTAAGACATGAAACGGAGTCGCCAGAGTCTGTAATGGATAAGGGTTATAATGATAATGGGTTATATCCCCAGCAGAGTCACCAAAAACTGTTGAGGTTGGAAGGAAAATTTTAACAATGGGAAAGCACTAGAGCAGTTCATTCTTCCACAGTGGAGTATAATGGATAGGTTATAAAAATAATGGGTTATATCCCCAGCGGAGTCGCCAAAAATTGTTGGTTGAATATTTTGTTGATCAACGTACTGATAAACAAAATAGGTCTGATCAGCCAAAGTAGGAAGATTGGTTGTCCAAATGTGTAGATTTACCACATCAAAAGGGGACTAATCTCTCCTCTCATCAAGGGGAGGTTCCCTATGGATATGTTATATTTATATATAAACAGAAAATAATACTTAGGGGTAGGACACATCATCCATCTCTCTTTCTTCAGAGATGATGTGTGCAAATCAAAGGAAAAACTCAAGGGAAATGAAAGACATCACTCCTCTTCTTTCAGAAGTACTATTCAGCAAACCACAAAAATATTCCTGGTAGTAAATGTAAAATGTAACCAAGGGCGTAGTAACGAGCAAATTGAGATGCAGCACAAAGTCTCCACTTGAATTGCTCAAGAGTGAGATACGAAGGACAATGAGGGCACAAAGTCGTCCCAAGGTCCTTTACACAGAAATGAAAAGAAAACACATTGAAAGTCAATTATGGGGGCACAAAGTCTCTTCATAGCTGACTTCAAGACACCTTCCTGACTGTTGTCACTAATTCTGCTTGTTGAATTAAAAGAACATAAGATATAGTAAGGAAAAAGACATAAGAATAGTTTTCTCAACAACAAAGATATCACAGCACAAAGTCTAAAAAATCACTTGCTTTCTTATTCCAATAACAAAATATGATCAACAATCTGAGCTCAAAGTCTCAGTAATGCCTTTCAATTTAGGTAGAGATTCATTCTTGATTGTCAAAAAGAGATCTATTTACAATAAAAGAGAGTCCCTTATATAGCCTCTTTAAGAAGGACTCAGGAATAGTAACACATCATGTTGCATTGAAATTTGTTAAGGAGATAGGCTAGAATTTAGGGGCATCTACCCATTTGTTTTTCTCAATGCAGAGAAACAAGTCACACTATTGAAAGTTTGCATCTTTCAATGTCCACTTGGTGATCTTATCCTTCTTCATCATTCCTCCTTTTCTGATTAATTGAATCGGGTCCTTGATTCGATTTGATGATCTGCTCCTTAGTCACTTCCTGCTGGTCTTGGCCTTAAAGCCTGTGAATGCATTTGGGTCTATAGATTACAAGGATCAATAGTTATTTTATGAGCTTTGAAATTGACGTTTGCACACCCGTCAACACATTTTCAATGGCTAGTTCACTGTTCTTGAATTTGACGTCTTCGGCGTGTCACCCCTTGGTCTTTCTTTGGCTTTCCTACGGACTGTCTTCGTGGGCATTTTCCCCAGGGTTTCTCTGCGGACAAATTCCCGCAGACAAAAAGTCTGCGGACATTTCCCGTGAACAAAAAGTCTGCGAATATTTTCTGCGGACAAAAAGTCTGCGGAATTGTTTTGATCACTTTGCCTTCAAAAAATCCTTCGGGTTTTCCTCTCGCAGCTGCTTTCCTAAATTCCTTCAGACTTTTTCTCCAAATGAATTCCTTCAGACAAATAATCTGAAGGAATCATTTCTTGCCTTAGTATTTTTCAACTGCCTTAAACAAAAATTTGAAATAATTTACCGTTGCGGCCTTCTTTGAAAATGACCCTTCCAAAGGGTACTTTTGTTGACCAAGTGCCCTCTGCAAGGGCACTTGTCCTTCAGGAGGCTTCTTTGAACTTTTACATTTGAACCGCTCCTTTGAACCACGCTTTGAACCAAGTCGATGATCCCTTTGATTGAACCAACTGAGTGAACCGTTTGATTGAACCAAAGCATTGAACCACTTGGTTGAACCAAACGTTGAACCAAGCCGATGAACCAAGCTTTGAACCAAAATGGTTCAAGCTGATGAACCAAGCTTTGAACCAAGTGGATGAACCAAAGCGTTGAACCGAACAAATGAACCAAATGAGTGAACCGAAGCATTGAACTGCTTGGTTGAACCAACCGTTGAACCATTTGATTGAACCCGCCTTTGAACCAATTGTTGAACCAAAAGCCTTGAACTGAAGCACTGAACCAACTGACGAACCATTTGATTGAACCAAAGCGATGAACTTTGCCAATTGAACTTCGCAGTTGTGTTGAGAGCTTTTTAATCTGTTGAACCAAATGTGTTGAATCTGTTGAACCTTGATTGAACTTGTTTGTAGAAGACTTTTGAACCCGACTGTAGAAGTCTTTGAACCTGGAAGCGATTGAACTCACCTGCAGAGTTCGTAGAAACCAAGTCCATAGTTTTCTCTAACCTTGAAAGAGTCTGTAGAAATCAACCTGTGAAGCCCTTTGAACTTGGCCTGCAGAGTCCATAGATTTAAGCCTGTAGAGTCCGTATATTTAAGCCTGCAGAATCCGTAGATTTCTGAGAAGCTTGAAAAATGAGGAATTTGAATGCCCAGGACAAATTTTGAAAAGGGAAGTGACACTTTTGGTCTGTAGGACCAAAATAGTTCAAATGTTGTCCCAAAAATGAGCTGATATTTTTGGGGGACAACACATTACAAGTAATCAAGATCAAGATCATGCGTTGGATGATTTTAATGGTGTGGATGACCTTTACTCGTAGCCACTTATTCAAAAGAGCTCACTGATTTAGATGTATACTTATTCAATATTGTAAATCCGCTATATATTTATTTCTAAAATATGGACAAAGATACGGACATTCTATGTAATTCAATAATTCTATGTAATAACTTTAGACATAAAATCAAAATATATATATATATATGATAATTAATTTAGTATTACCTATTAATTGTAATAGTACTTTGTATTTGTTTTCTAATTTTTATTTTATAATATTAAATCGAATTATGATATCTCAAAATTTGAACAATAAATATCAATATAAAATATATTTATACTATATTTATTTAAAAATATATAAAAATTAATTTTTTTAAATTAAACTTTAAAATAAATAATTTTTAACATTCCTAAATAATATTTAAGTAATTTGTGAACCCCAAGCTCTTTTGATTTAGACCTAACCTTTCATATAAATAGATCAGATCAGAACTAATCTCATCTATATAGATGAGGATGGGCAGATAGATGGGGGCCATAATTCCGTTACATTTTTGTTGTGTAAGTGGTGAAACTCTAAATTGAAAATTATAATTTTTTATCCACTAAATCTATTTCATTTAAAAATAAATTCCTACTACTATTCTTTGACAATCAAAATAATAAATATTGTCTGAAAATTAAGAATATAAGTCCTCGTCATAATATTTTTAAGTTCTAAAAGGTGAATGGCATATTGACAAGAATTGAAGGACATCTTTATCTATTTAAAAAGAAACAGCCGGTTTAGATATTATGAATAAATCAACCGCCTAGATTTGCTAGGTAGGCTTATAAACGGAAAGGGAAGATGCCATATGCTATTTTTTGGAAGCTCGCATTTGAATCAATTTTTGATATTCAATAATTCTACCGTTTCAACCACGAGCCATAAAAGCTTTGTTGCAACGCCAAAAGGAGAAACACAGTTAACTCTGATGCCATAATTCCCCATCTCAGCTGCTCCATTTTTAGTCAGACCCATAATTGCATGTTTTGAGGCCGTGTATGCGTAAGGACACATACCACCCAATATTCCTGCAACGCTTGCTGTGGAGATTATGCAGCCCTTTCCGTTCGGGATCATAACGCGGGCTGCATGTTTAGTGCCGTGCATTACTCCTTTAGCGTTTACGTTCATCACAAGATCGAATTTGCCCATCTCATACTCTGCTACTCTTTTTCCATAAAAATCCAGAGTACCTGCGTTACTAGACATAATATCAAGTTCTCCGTGTTTTGCCATGGCCAAGTCCACCGCTGCGCTCACATCTTTCTCTTTGCTCACATCACAGTGAATATATGTTGCCGATGGTGAAAGGAATTCGGCAAGTTTATGAACGGCGTCGTCTGCAATGTCAGCAATAATGACATTTGCTCCATGTATCATTTGTATCATTTTACATTGGGGGGGTTTAGGGTTAAATGGAAGCCTCTTCCTTGACTATGCACTTGTTGATAGTAGAATCTAATGGATGGGGACTTCGTGTCCCAAGGGAAAGATAATTTGGGCTGGTCTTGATAGAAGGAGATAGTTTTTAGAGGCCTCTTGGCTCGATTAGTTTTCTTTTCTACACGCTGCTTTTGTTGATATTCATCAAGTTTGTTGGAGTGGCTCTTTGGGAAATTCCATGAGCAATTGGTGTCCTTTCTATTTTTGACCTTGTTCTTTTATTCAAGTGGGATGATTTGCTTCCCCGTAATGGATAAGGGTTATTGTTGATGATTTAGTGGTATGTCCCTCTATTGGTTACTTTGGTATTGTTCGGTTTAGCTAGCAGTTTAGGCTTGGGCCCTTGTTAGATCTATTCTTTTGTGGGTTCTTTCTAAGATGATCGTTTTGGTTTCTGAGTATCTTGACATGGTCTTGCGATTAGGCTATTAGTTTTGGTGTTTATTCCCTATTTAGGCTCTTATAAGTTGTGAGTTTTTTTATTTTTAGGTTACATTAACACTTGGTTTATCTTTTCAGCATTGCTAAACTCCTTGTTGCTATTATTTTTCTATTGGCACTCCCGTAATTGGTACTAATATCATTGGTGATTGATTTTAAGTAGTAATATTCTTTATTGTACTTACATTTAATTATACAAAATAATTGAAAGTAAGCAGTTTATTTTAAGCATATGTTGGGTCCTTCAATTGTTCTTACCACAAGTTAGCATTAGTTGGAATTACTTTTGTTTATGGTGTATATGAAACTTATTGACAAAAATTGTAATAATTCTACAAATTTTATATGTGCTAATTATTAAAATTTATATGATTTAAGTTGCCATTAATATTCCCCAATTTTAGGCAAAATTAAAATAAGACCTTATGCTTAATAGTGGTGGCTTGATGCCTAAAATGTATAAGAAAGTTGTGAGGTTATGTTGTATATTTTACTACAACTCCTTATTCTAATAGAAATCATTTATGGCTAAATTAGTTGGCTCATTTATTAATTGTAGGTTTTTTAGATTTTGTTAGGTGTTCCTCCATGAACAAGCTTTCCCTATTGGGTACATGTGAGCAATTTCATAACTATTCCTAACTAAAAAACTAATATGGTAGTTGGCTGCAAATTGGGAATGAATCCTAACTGGTCTTATTGGAATATATTCATTAACTACCAAGAAACTTAGAGTGGATGCAATTAGTTGTTGTCCTTCTAATTGACTAAGAATATGATGGTGGATTATTTTAATTTCATGCACGTTAAGCTTGGGCTAAATTCTTAGCTTATTATTCCATCTTAATCATTGTGAATCTAAAAGGAGGGTTACTATTTTGATGCACCTGTTTGGGATATGTTGTATATATTCTCTAGACCAAATTTTTATTAACCAAGTACTAGATTTATAATTTTGGGACTTAGTCAAATACACATCAATACAACAGTTGGCTATAAATTGTAATTGGGCATATAGCTAATCATATATCATGTGGGTTACTTAATGGTTGAGCAATGGAGATATTAATGTAGGTGGATACTTTATTTTGTGATTAGTAAGTTATATAATCCTTATTTATTTAGGAAGGCAATGTGGTACCATGATCCATAAGTCGAGTATTGTTATAACAACCTGATGGGTAGAATCATCTAAATTATCCACGATGATCATTACACTAAGGTATCTCTTGTAATATAATCTTGCATGGTGAACAAGCACATTAGTAAGGTTAAGCAAGAGTTTTATAATAACTTCTAAAGTATGGTCGAGTAAGACTCGATAAATGGTGGTGAAGGTATAGGGGTCTTGGTTTTGGTAGTGGGGGTGGAAGCCCTTTTAGGAGTGGTTTTGATGGTCAAAGACTTAGGTGAAGGGGTGCCCTTGGTGGATTGTTTGGGTTTTGGTAGAAATTTTGAGGGTTTGGGGTTAGAATGTTTTAGGGTAGACTTTTGAGGGATAAGTGGTCTATTTATGGACGGTCGGGAGACAAGGGGTATGTTCATGGGTGGTTTGGTGAAATTAGGTGTGGATGAAATGAGTGATGGTGTAACCAAAGGTGGTGGTTGGGTTTGACTAGGATTGTTGGTCTCCTAATTAAGGTAGAGGGATGAGGTCCCAAAATAGAGGGCAAAGTGAAGAGGGGATGCAGAGTTTTGATTTTGGGCTCGTAGGTGGTTTTACCTTCTTTGTTCGTTGAGCTTGGGGTTTGTTTAATAGGTTTAGTGGGTTTAAGTCCAAATTTTATGATGGGTGAGTAATGTTATGGGTAATAAATATGCCAAGGTTCTTGTTGGGTTGTATTAGAATGGTATAAGGTGAGTTGGTGACTTTGAGTGAGTTTGGTTCTAATGGTGCTGCCATAGTTTAATGGGCAGAGGCATTTGATGACTGGGTTATGGTGATAGTGGATCTAGTAGTGGAAAGGGTAGGTTGTTCTGATAAAGAAAGAAGCTACTTGGTTTTATATGGAGCCCAAGCTATTACCAAAAGGTGGCATGAAGCTGGGATCAGATATGAATTTTAAGTTTTTAAACAATCTAGAGAAGGGTTTATAGATGGGTCTAAATCCCTTGATAGTAGACTCGAAGGATAGACTCAAGGTTTGAGGGGAATGAACAATTACCTAATCCTTTTCCTAATCAAAAGGTTCAAATACCTAGGAGGTTGACTCCTTGGTGGGAGGTGTAGGCAAAGTGGTTTCTTCCTTAGGTGTGATTACTAGAGGAAGGGTGGATTGTTGTATGATTGAGGAAAATGATAAAGTGAGAAAGGTTTCCTCTTTTGATGTGCATATCAAAGGAGAGGTTGGTGATTCCACTACCTTAATAGAGGTGATTCGGCCAATGGTATTCTTAGTAGTAAGTTCACCAAGAACCATATTGACAGTGTGGGCCTCATGATAATGAGAAGATTCTACTTTGCTTTCACTATTAGCAAAAGGAGCATGGTTGGGAAATGGTTATTTGAAGATGTCAAGTGATTGGTTCAGGGGTACATTGGGGTTATCCAACATAAGATCCCCCTTGTTAATGAGAGTTTGGATAATGTTCTTGAAGGTGTTACACCTACTAACATCATGTCTAATGACTCGATGGAAGGTACACAATTCATTCTCCATATACCAACCAGGTATAGTGTGAGAGGAATCAAATTACTATAAAGGTTTGATGGGGGGAAGTTGTATGATATTGGCCATTAACAATTTCTCCAAGATCAAAGTGTATGACTCCCCAAGTGGAAAAAATTATTTTTGGTTGTTACAGTTTGGATTCCTAGTATTTTTATTGGAGGAGTTAAAGGAGTTAGATTAGTTGGCAATGGGTGGAGGGCTAGTCTTAAGGACAATCGCATTCACAATTACCTTGTTCTTGGAATCAGTATTGGTTTGGTTATTGGGTTTGGAGGAGGAAGACTCATGTGATTTGAAGGTAGAGTTATTATTTCTCAGTTTCAACTTCCCCTCATCAATGGCCATGTTCTCTAGTTTTTGTGCCATGGTCAAAGCTTCATAAAAGGTCATGAATCTTTGGAACCATAAAGTAGAGGATATGTGTTTGGTGCAAGCCCAAGCAAAGAGTTTGATCAATACAAATTGGGGTAGAGATAAGGAGATTTGGTTTATGAGACTTTTCCAATGGGCCATGAAGTCAGCAATGGATTCATCATCGAATTGTAGAATAGAGTAAAGATCAGTGATGGAGAATTTATTAGAGATTTTTATGGAAAAGTGGTCTAAGAAAATCTGATCTAGTTGGGCAAAAGTAAAGAGGGAGTGCTTCATAATAGCACTGTACCAATCTAGTGTCAGACTTGATAGAGACATGGGGAAGGTGCAGAGAAGGAGAGCATCATCATAGGCAATCATATAGCATGAATTCATAAATTCTCTCTGATGTTATTGAGGGTTTTCCTTACTCTAAAATTTCAAAAACTTTAGAAGTTTCCATTGAGGAGGATATAGTCAAATGGGGATGGATGGCTGAATTGGTTCATTATAGATTTGGTCATATGACAAAATATTATGAGCTCCAAAAATGGATGATTCTAAAGTATTGATTTTGTCCATCAACATTTTGACAAGGCTTGTTTGGTGTTGTACACTCCTATAGTCGCAAGGTAGGTTATGTTGGGTCTAGGTAGGTGCAACCTATGGGTATATGGTGGGGGGTTGAAAATCTACTACATATTAGTATGTGGTCATGGGAGGTTGGGATGATGCCATATATGAATACTTAGAGATAGGCGGTTGGGTGGAAGGTAGAGGTATATGCCCTTGTGGGTTAGGGATGTATCTCAGTTTTGGTACAATGGGTGCCTATTGAGGAATTAATGTAGTTTAGGTAGGAGGTATGGTTGGGTTAGTATATAGAGGTTAGGTGGTTACTTTGGTACTTATGGGTGGAAGGGTAGAAGTTATGGGAACCAACAAGCTCTGAAAGGGAGTGGAGGTAGGTAGGTTAGAAGTAGGAGGAATGGTGGCGACACTAGCAAAGTGTATTCCTATAATAAGGGAAGTATTGGTTCCCAAAGGTTAGGTTGATCCTATACTATGAGGCTTATTATTTGGTGAAGAAGGTGTTTGGGAGTTATTTGGTTGGGTGGGTTGGTTCCAAATGGTGGTGTCAGTGGGGATATTGGTAGAGGATGATGCCTAGGTGATTAAAGGTTGGGTAGAGATGGTGGCTACATAAGTATCACCCATAAAATGGGATGGCATACCATAAGGTTGGTCAATAGGTAGAATAAAATTAGGGGTATGGTGGGATATGATGTTAAGGTAATGTAGGAGGGCTATGGGTTTGTTATCTAGAAAGGTTGCAAAATCTGCATTACCTTGGGCAACCATCCGAGGGATGGTAGGACTTCCAAAAAGATGAGGAAAACTCTCTGCATCTAAGATGTACTCCTCGGATTAAGGAGAAGAGGAATATGGATGATTAGGAGGTGGGTCCTAGTTTGCTTGGTTTCTTAGTTATTGCCTAGTTAAAACCATGTAGATGAAGAAATGAGAAGGATACAAGCAATCTCACAACTCAAACAAAGAGAAGATAAGAAAAAGTCAAGGAAACAAAACACACACTAAAGCACATTAAATCCTAAGGTTATTTTTAGTCTTTATTGTGGCTTATGCCTTAAGTTTTAAGAATTATGTGATTGAATTTGGCTTGTAGAGCGGGTACTAGAGAAGAAGTCTATGGTTGGTTTCAGGTGGTGTTTAGGCTCTCAAAGGGATTTGTATTTTAAATCAATACAAAGCTTGATATTGGGGCCTACCCCTTCACATCACATATCACAACGATAAGGGTATCAGGTGCTTAGCCAAGATATACTAATTGTTAAATATTATACTCAACCAGAGAGATGAGTTGGTTATCCCCTTGGTGATGAAATCCAAGTAGGATAGCTGATAAAGGTGACCATTGGGTAATGAAATCCTAGTCAGGCCTTATGTTAATGTTTTTATGTTTAATTAAGTGTGAGTGATTTGGTCTTGTGTGTGTGATAAGAGTGAGACTATGATTATTTCACTTGATTAATTAAGCTATGTGAGCCAAAATAAGTAAGCAAATAATGTATGCAGTCAATTTTAAACCCAAAAATAAACTTTGATTTTGCTATATGAGAAGAAAGATGAGAATAAGAAAATACCTAGATGTAACTATGAACCTAATAAAATAATCAAGGGTCTCATCGGGCATGCTAGAATGTTTCAGATAAATTTTGCTTATGTTCTTTAGAATGAAGAGAAAAGAAACTCGAGAAGGGCATGTTTGATAGAACTTGATGTGTTCTGAGTGCATTGATCCAAATGGTTGTATATACTCCTCTTTGATTTGGGAGAAATGATGTATAGATAAGCAAGCACTAAAAATAATGGTTGATTAGTTATATGTTAGGGTGGATTACCTAGCAAGATCTAGATCTATGAAGCATGCACTTCTTAGGAGGCTATCAATCTAAATTCAGGAATCAAAAGGTAAATTACTTTCATAAATAATAAAAGGTAGTAAAATTAAGTGAAAGAAGTGATTGATAAAATAATAGATGAAATTGATTAATTATAACAAGTGGGTCAATATTAATGCTCAATAGGCTAGGTATGGTTCATAAAATAGGTTAAAGCTATGTGATCAAATAGAGGGTTTGAGATTGGGATTTGTTTAAGGTCTAGTGGGTGAAAATACCTTGTTATTTTATCAAAGAGTAACCATCAGTGGTTGGCATGATCGTTGGTCATTATGGTAACCATCGGTGGTTGGGATAAATCATCAATGGTTAGGGTAACTATTGATAATTACTATGGGTTGGGTTTGGTTAAGAAAAGGTTTGTTTGATGAGGTCAAAGAATGGAATTCTGAGAGATGGGTTTGGTTTGGGTTGATTGCAAAATAAAAATAAAGTAATTGAATGATTAAAAATAGATACTTAGCTTGTTGGTTGTTGATCTAATAAATGATTGAGACAGTTGGTTGATAAACTCATTGATAGAGTTTGGGGAAATTTTGACAGGGTAATGGTACTTATTTATTGGTCGATGGATGGCAACACTTCAGATATTTATCGTACTTATTGGTTCATTGGATCATTGGAATAAATGACCTACAAAATAAAATTTGATATAATAAGCTCTTGATATTTGTCGATTGTAGATCCTTTTCACCTCCTACTCCTCTCTTTTTGTAGGCACAAGGAAGAGGTGGAAGTGTAGGTTAAAATAAGAGGTTGAACTAGCTTTTTTAATTTTAACTCAGACATGTACTAAATTACA